>CAMPDV010000346.1:0-312703 GCA_946699065.1 Loxodes magnus | reverse complement strand
CTCAAAGTATACCCCTTAAAATTGAAATTCTATCTTCTTTTCTTACTTTACTTCTTCACTTTTCAAAATACTTATTACTTCTCAAAGCATACTCCTTTAAAACTGAAATTCTATCTTCTTTTCTTACTTTACTTCTTCACTTTTTAAAATACTTATTACTTCTCAAAGCATACTCCTTAAAACTGAAATTCTATCTTCTTTTCTTACTTTACTTCTTCACTTTTTAAAATACTTATTACTTCTCAAAGTTTAATCCTTAAAACTGAAATTCTATCTTCTTTTCTTACTTTACTTCTTCACTTTTCAAAATACTTATTACTTCTCAAAGTTTAATCCTTAAAACTGAAATTCTATCTTCTTTTCTTACTTTACTTATTCACTTTTTAAAATACTTATTACTTCTCAAAGTTTAATCCTTAAAACTGAAATTCTATCTTCATTTCTTACTTTACTTATTCACTTTTCAAAATACTTATTACTTCTCAAAGTTTAATCCTTAAAACTGAAATTCTATCTTCTTTTCTTACTTTACTTCTTCACTTTTCAAAATACTTATTACTTCTCAAAGCATACTCCTTAAAACTGAAATTCTATCTTCTTTTCTTACTTTACTTCTTCACTTTTCAAAATACTTATTACTTCTCAAAGCATACTCCTTAAAACTGAAATTCCAACTTCTTTTCTTACTTTACTTATTCACTTTTCAAAATACTTATTACTTCTCAAAGTTTAATCCTTAAAATTGAAATTCTATCTTCTTTTCTTACTTTACTTCTTCACTTTTCAAAATACTTATTACTTCTTCAACTCAAAGTTTAATCCTTAAAATTGAAATTCTATCTTCTTTTCTTACTTTACTTCTTCACTTTTCAAAATACTTATTACTTCTCAAAGTTTAATCCTTAAAATTGAAATTCTATCTTCTTTTCTTACTTTACTTCTTCACTTTTCAAAATACTTATTACTTCTCAAAGTATACTCCTTAAAATTGAAATCCTATCTTCTTTTCTTACTTTACTTCTTCACTTTTTAAAATACTTATTACTTCTCAAAGTTTAATCCTTAAAACTGAAATTCTATCTTCTTTTCTTACTTTACTTCTTCACTTTTCAAAATACTTATTACTTCTTCAACTCAAAGTTTAATCCTTAAAACTGAAATTCTATCTTCTTTTCTTACTTTACTTATTCACTTTTTAAAATACTTATTACTTCTCAAAGTTTAATCCTTAAAACTGAAATTCTATCTTCTTTTCTTACTTTACTTCTTCACTTTTCAAAATACTTATTACTTCTCAAAGCATACTCCTTAAAACTGAAATTCTATCTTCTTTTCGTACTTTACTTCTTCACTTTTCAAAATACTTATTACTTCTCAAAGCATACTCCTTAAAACTGAAATTCTATCTTCTTTTCTTACTTTACTTCTTCACTTTTCAAAATACTTATTACTTCTCAAAGTATACTCCTTAAAACTGAAATTCTATCTTCTTTTCTTACTTTACTTCTTCACTTTTCAAAATACTTATTACTTCTCAAAGCATACTCCTTAAAACTGAAATTCTATCTTCATTTCTTACTTTACTTCTTCACTTTTCAAAATACTTATTACTTCTCAAAGCATACTCCTTAAAACTGAAATTCTATCTTCTTTTCTTACTTTACTTCTTCACTTTTTAAAATACTTATTACTTCTCAAAGCATACTCCTTAAAACTGAAATTCTATCTTCTTTTCTTACTTTACTTCTTCACTTTTTAAAATACTTATTACTTCTCAAAGTATACTCCTTAAAATTGAAATTCTATCTTCTTTTCTTACTTTACTTCTTCACTTTTCAAAATACTTATTACTTCTCAAAGCATACTCCTTAAAACTGAAATTCTATCTTCTTTTCTTACTTTACTTCTTCACTTTTCAAAATACTTATTACTTCTCAAAGCATACTCCTTAAAACTGAAATTCTATCTTCTTTTCTTACTTTACTTCTTCACTTTTCAAAATACTTATTACTTCTCAAAGTATACTCCTTAAAACTGAAATTCTATCTTCTTTTCTTACTTTACTTCTTCACTTTTTAAAATACTTATTACTTCTCAAAGTTTAATCCTTAAAACTGAAATTCTATCTTCTTTTCTTACTTTACTTCTTCACTTTTCAAAATACTTATTACTTCTTCAACTCAAACTTTAATCCTTAAAACTGAAATTCTATCTTCTTTTCTTACTTTACTTATTCACTTTTTAAAATACTTATTACTTCTCAAAGTTTAATCCTTAAAACTGAAATTCTATCTTCTTTTCTTACTTTACTTCTTCACTTTTCAAAATACTTATTACTTCTCAAAGCATACTTTTAAAACTGAAATTCTATCTTCTTTTCTTACTTTACTTCTTCACTTTTCAAAATACTTATTACTTCTCAAAGCATACTTTTAAAACTGAAATTCTATCTTCATTTCTTACTTTACTTCTTCACTTTTCAAAATACTTATTACTTCTCAAAGCATACTCCTTAAAACTGAAATTCTATCTTCTTTTCTTACTTTACTTCTTCACTTTTCAAAATACTTATTACTTCTCAAAGCATACTTTTAAAACTGAAATTAAATATCTTCTTTTCTTACTTTACTTATTCACTTTTCAAAATACTTATTACTTCTCAAAGCATACTCCTTAAAACTGAAATTCTATCTTCTTTTCTTACTTTACTTCTTCACTTTTCAAAATACTTATTACTTCTTCAACTCAAAGTTTAATCCTTAAAATTGAAATTCTATCTTCTTTTCTTACTTTACTTCTTCACTTTTCAAAATACTTATTACTTCTCAAAGCATACTTTTAAAACTGAAATTCTATCTTCTTTTCGTACTTTACTTCTTCACTTTTCAAAATACTTATTACTTCTCAAAGCATACTCCTTAAAACTGAAATTCTATCTTCTTTTCTTACTTTACTTCTTCACTTTTCAAAATACTTATTACTTCTCAAAGTATACTTTTAAAACTGAAATTCTATCTTCTTTTCTTACTTTACTTCTTCACTTTTCAAAATACTTATTACTTCTCAAAGTATACTCCTTAAAATTGAAATTCTATCTTCTTTTCTTACTTTACTTCTTCACTTTTCAAAATACTTATTACTTCTCAAAGCATACTTTTAAAACTGAAATTCTATCTTCTTTTCTTACTTTACTTCTTCACTTTTCAAAATACTTATTACTTCTCAAAGCATACTCCTTAAAACTGAAATTCTATCTTCTTTTCTTACTTTACTTCTTCACTTTTCAAAATACTTATTACTTCTCAAAGTATACTCCTTAAAATTGAAATTCTATCTTCTTTTCTTACTTTACTTCTTCACTTTTCAAAATACTTAATTACTTCTCAAAGCATACTCCTTAAAACTGAAATTCTATCTTCTTTTCTTACTTTACTTCTTCACTTTTCAAAATACTTAATTACTTCTCAAAGTTTACTCCTTAAAATTGAAATTCTATCTTCTTTTCTTACTTTACTTCTTCACTTTTTAAAATACTTATTACTTCTCAAAGCATACTCCTTAAAACTGAAATTCTATCTTCTTTTCTTACTTTACTTCTTCACTTTTTAAAATACTTATTACTTCTCAAAGCATACTCCTTAAAACTGAAATTCTATCTTCTTTTCTTACTTTACTTCTTCACTTTTTAAAATACTTATTACTTCTCAAAGTTTAATCCTTAAAACTGAAATTCTATCTTCTTTTCTTACTTTACTTCTTCACTTTTCAAAATACTTATTACTTCTCAAAGTTTAATCCTTAAAACTGAAATTCTATCTTCTTTTCTTACTTTACTTATTCACTTTTCAAAATACTTATTACTTCTCAAAGCATACTCCTTAAAACTGAAATTCTATCTTCATTTCTTACTTTACTTCTTCACTTTTCAAAATACTTATTACTTCTTCAACTCAAAGTTTAATCCTTAAAATTGAAATTCTATCTTCTTTTCTTACTTTACTTCTTCACTTTTTAAAATACTTATTACTTCTCAAAGCATACTCCTTAAAACTGAAATTCTATCTTCTTTTCTTACTTTACTTCTTCACTTTTCAAAATACTTATTACTTCTCAAAGCATACTCCTTAAAACTGAAATTCTATCTTCTTTTCTTACTTTACTTCTTCACTTTTTAAAAATACTTATTACTTCTCAAAGCATACTCCTTAAAACTGAAATTCTATCTTCTTTTCTTACTTTACTTCTTCACTTTTCAAAATACTTATTACTTCTCAAAGCATACTCCTTAAAATTGAAATTCTATCTTCTTTTCTTACTTTACTTCTTCACTTTTTAAAATACTTATTACTTCTCAAAGTTTAATCCTTAAAACTGAAATTCTATCTTCTTTTCTTACTTTACTTCTTCACTTTTCAAAATACTTATTACTTCTCAAAGCATACTTTTAAAACTGAAATTCTATCTTCTTTTCTTACTTTACTTCTTCACTTTTCAAAATACTTATTACTTCTCAAAGCATACTCCTTAAAACTGAAATTCCATCTTCTTTTCTTACTTTACTTATTCACTTTTCAAAATACTTATTACTTCTCAAAGTTTAATCCTTAAAATTGAAATTCTATCTTCTTTTCTTACTTTACTTCTTCACTTTTCAAAATACTTATTACTTCTTCAACTCAAAGTTTAATTCTTAAAATTGAAATTCTATCTTCTTTTCTTACTTTACTTCTTCACTTTTCAAAATACTTATTACTTCTCAAAGTTTAATCCTTAAAATTGAAATTCTATCTTCTTTTCTTACTTTACTTCTTCACTTTTCAAAATACTTATTACTTCTCAAAGTATACTCCTTAAAATTGAAATCCTATCTTCTTTTCTTACTTTACTTCTTCACTTTTCAAAATACTTATTACTTCTCAAAGCATACTCCTTAAAACTGAAATTCTATCTTCTTTTCTTACTTTACTTCTTCACTTTTCAAAATACTTATTACTTCTCAAAGTTTAATCCTTAAAATTGAAATTCTATCTTCTTTTCTTACTTTACTTCTTCACTTTTCAAAATACTTATTACTTCTCAAAGCATACTCCTTAAAACTGAAATTCTATCTTCTTTTCTTACTTTACTTCTTCACTTTTCAAAATACTTATTACTTCTCAAAGCATACTCCTTAAAACTGAAATTCTATCTTCTTTTCTTACTTTACTTCTTCACTTTTCAAAATACTTATTACTTCTTCAACTCAAAGTTTAATCCTTAAAATTGAAATTCTATCTTCTTTTCTTACTTTACTTCTTCACTTTTCAAAATACTTATTACTTCTCAAAGTATACTCCTTAAAATTGAAATCCTATCTTCTTTTCTTACTTTACCTCTTCACTTTTCAAAATACTTATTACTTCTCAAAGCATACTCCTTAAAACTGAAATTCTATCTTCTTTTCTTACTTTACTTCTTCACTTTTCAAAATACTTATTACTTCTCAAAGTTTAATCCTTAAAACTGAAATTCTATCTTCTTTTCTTACTTTACTTATTCACTTTTTAAAATACTTATTACTTCTGAAAGTTTAATCCTTAAAACTGAAATTCTATCTTCTTTTCTTACTTTACTTCTTCACTTTTCAAAATACTTATTACTTCTCAAAGTATACTCCTTAAAACTGAAATTCTATCTTCTTTTCGTACTTTACTTCTTCACTTTTCAAAATACTTATTACTTCTCAAAGCATACTCCTTAAAACTGAAATTCTATCTTCTTTTCTTACTTTACTTCTTCACTTTTCAAAATACTTATAACTTCTTCAACTCAAAGTTTAATCCTTAAAACTGAAATTCTATCTTCTTTTCGTACTTTACTTCTTCACTTTTCAAAATACTTATTACTTCTCAAAGCATACTCCTTAAAACTGAAATTCTATCTTCTTTTCTTACTTTACCTCTTCACTTTTCAAAATACTTATTACTTCTCAAAGTATACTCCTTAAAACTGAAATTCTATCTTCTTTTCTTACTTTACTTCTTCACTTTTCAAAATACTTATTACTTCTCAAAGTTTAATCCTTAAAACTGAAATTCTATCTTCTTTTCTTACTTTACTTCTTCACTTTTCAAAATACTTATTACTTCTCAAAGCATACTCCTTAAAACTGAAATTCTATCTTCTTTTCGTACTTTACTTCTTCACTTTTCAAAATACTTATTACTTCTCAAAGCATACTCCTTAAAACTGAAATTCTATCTTCTTTTCTTACTTTACTTCTTCACTTTTCAAAATACTTATTACTTCTCAAAGTATACTCCTTAAAATTGAAATTCTATCTTCTTTTCTTACTTTACTTCTTCACTTTTCAAAATACTTATTACTTCTGAAAGTTTAATCCTTAAAACTGAAATTCTATCTTCTTTTCTTACTTTACTTCTTCACTTTTCAAAATACTTATTACTTCTCAAAGCATACTCCTTAAAACTGAAATTCTATCTTCTTTTCTTACTTTACTTCTTCACTTTTCAAAATACTTATTACTTCTCAAAGCATACTCCTTAAAACTGAAATTCTATCTTCTTTTCTTACTTTACTTCTTCACTTTTCAAAATACTTATTACTTCTTCAACTCAAAGTTTAATCCTTAAAACTGAAATTCTATCTTCTTTTCTTACTTTACTTATTCACTTTTTAAAATACTTATTACTTCTCAAAGTTTAATCCTTAAAACTGAAATTCTATCTTCTTTTCTTACTTTACTTATTCACTTTTCAAAATACTTATTACTTCTCAAAGCATACTCCTTAAAACTGAAATTCTATCTTCATTTCTTACTTTACTTCTTCACTTTTCAAAATACTTATTACTTCTTCAACTCAAAGTTTAATCCTTAAAATTGAAATTCTATCTTCTTTTCTTACTTTACCTCTTCACTTTTCAAAATACTTATTACTTCTCAAAGCATACTCCTTAAAACTGAAATTCTATCTTCTTTTCTTACTTTACTTCTTCACTTTTCAAAATACTTATTACTTCTCAAAGTTTAATCCTTAAAATTGAAATTCTATCTTCTTTTCTTACTTTACTTCTTCACTTTTCAAAATACTTATTACTTCTCAAAGCATACTCCTTAAAACTGAAATTCTATCTTCTTTTCTTACTTTACTTCTTCACTTTTCAAAATACTTATTACTTCTCAAAGCATACTCCTTAAAACTGAAATTCTATCTTCTTTTCTTACTTTACTTCTTCACTTTTCAAAATACTTATTACTTCTCAAAGCATACTCCTTAAAACTGAAATTCTATCTTCATTTCTTACTTTACTTCTTCACTTTTCAAAATACTTATTACTTCTTCAACTCAAAGTTTAATCCTTAAAATTGAAATTCTATCTTCTTTTCTTACTTTACTTCTTCACTTTTCAAAATACTTATTACTTCTCAAAGCATACTCCTTAAAACTGAAATTCTATCTTCTTTTCGTACTTTACTTCTTCACTTTTCAAAATACTTATTACTTCTCAAAGCATACTCCTTAAAACTGAAATTCTATCTTCTTTTCTTACTTTACTTCTTCACTTTTCAAAATACTTATTACTTCTCAAAGTATACTCCTTAAAACTGAAATTCTATCTTCTTTTCTTACTTTACTTCTTCACTTTTCAAAATACTTATTACTTCTCAAAGCATACTCCTTAAAACTGAAATTCTATCTTCTTTTCTTACTTTACTTATTCACTTTTCAAAATACTTATTACTTCTCAAAGTTTAATCCTTAAAATTGAAATTCTATCTTCTTTTCTTACTTTACTTCTTCACTTTTTAAAATACTTATTACTTCTCAAAGCATACTCCTTAAAACTGAAATTCTATCTTCTTTTCTTACTTTACTTCTTCACTTTTCAAAATACTTATTACTTCTCAAAGCATACTCCTTAAAACTGAAATTCTATCTTCTTTTCTTACTTTACTTCTTCACTTTTCAAAATACTTATTACTTCTTCAACTCAAAGTTTAATCCTTAAAACTGAAATTCTATCTTCTTTTCTTACTTTACTTCTTCACTTTTCAAAATACTTATTACTTCTCAAAGCATACTCCTTAAAACTGAAATTCTATCTTCTTTTCGTACTTTACTTCTTCACTTTTCAAAATACTTATTACTTCTCAAAGCATACTCCTTAAAACTGAAATTCTATCTTCTTTTCTTACTTTACTTCTTCACTTTTCAAAATACTTATTACTTCTCAAAGTATACTCCTTAAAACTGAAATTCTATCTTCTTTTCTTACTTTACTTCTTCACTTTTCAAAATACTTATTACTTCTCAAAGTATACTCCTTAAAATTGAAATTCTATCTTCTTTTCTTACTTTACTTCTTCACTTTTCAAAATACTTATTACTTCTCAAAGCATACTCCTTAAAATTGAAATTCTATCTTCTTTTCTTACTTTACTTCTTCACTTTTCAAAATACTTATTACTTCTCAAAGTATACTCCTTAAAACTGAAATTCTATCTTCTTTTCTTACTTTACTTCTTCACTTTTCAAAATACTTATTACTTCTCAAAGTATACTCCTTAAAACTGAAATTCTATCTTCTTTTCTTACTTTACTTCTTCACTTTTCAAAATACTTATTACTTCTCAAAGCATACTCCTTAAAACTGAAATTCTATCTTCTTTTCTTACTTTACTTCTTCACTTTTCAAAATACTTATTACTTCTTCAACTCAAAGTTTAATCCTTAAAATTGAAATTCTATCTTCTTTTCTTACTTTACTTCTTCACTTTTTAAAATACTTATTACTTCTCAAAGCATACTCCTTAAAACTGAAATTCTATCTTCTTTTCTTACTTTACTTCTTCACTTTTCAAAATACTTATTACTTCTCAAAGCATACTCCTTAAAACTGAAATTCTATCTTCTTTTCTTACTTTACTTCTTCACTTTTCAAAATACTTATTACTTCTCAAAGTTTAATCCTTAAAATTGAAATTCTATCTTCTTTTCTTACTTTACTTATTCACTTTTCAAAATACTTATTACTTCTCAAAGTATACTCCTTAAAACTGAAATTCTATCTTCTTTTCTTACTTTACTTCTTCACTTTTCAAAATACTTATTACTTCTCAAAGCATACTCCTTAAAACTGAAATTCTATCTTCATTTCTTACTTTACTTCTTCACTTTTCAAAATACTTATTACTTCTTCAACTCAAAGTTTAATCCTTAAAATTGAAATTCTATCTTCTTTTCTTACTTTACTTCTTCACTTTTTAAAATACTTATTACTTCTCAAAGCATACTCCTTAAAACTGAAATTCTATCTTCTTTTCTTACTTTACTTCTTCACTTTTCAAAATACTTATTACTTCTCAAAGTATACTCCTTAAAATTGAAATCCTATCTTCTTTTCTTACTTTACTTCTTCACTTTTCAAAATACTTATTACTTCTGAAAGTTTAATCCTTAAAACTGAAATTCTATCTTCTTTTCTTACTTTACTTCTTCACTTTTCAAAATACTTATTACTTCTCAAAGCATACTCCTTAAAACTGAAATTCTATCTTCTTTTCTTACTTTACTTCTTCACTTTTCAAAATACTTATTACTTCTCAAAGCATACTCCTTAAAACTGAAATTCTATCTTCTTTTCTTACTTTACTTCTTCACTTTTCAAAATACTTATTACTTCTTCAACTCAAAGTTTAATCCTTAAAACTGAAATTCTATCTTCTTTTCTTACTTTACTTATTCACTTTTTAAAATACTTATTACTTCTCAAAGTTTAATCCTTAAAACTGAAATTCTATCTTCTTTTCTTACTTTACTTATTCACTTTTCAAAATACTTATTACTTCTCAAAGCATACTCCTTAAAACTGAAATTCTATCTTCATTTCTTACTTTACTTCTTCACTTTTCAAAATACTTATTACTTCTTCAACTCAAAGTTTAATCCTTAAAATTGAAATTCTATCTTCTTTTCTTACTTTACCTCTTCACTTTTCAAAATACTTATTACTTCTCAAAGCATACTCCTTAAAACTGAAATTCTATCTTCTTTTCTTACTTTACTTCTTCACTTTTCAAAATACTTATTACTTCTCAAAGTTTAATCCTTAAAATTGAAATTCTATCTTCTTTTCTTACTTTACTTCTTCACTTTTCAAAATACTTATTACTTCTCAAAGCATACTCCTTAAAACTGAAATTCTATCTTCTTTTCTTACTTTACTTCTTCACTTTTCAAAATACTTATTACTTCTCAAAGCATACTCCTTAAAACTGAAATTCTATCTTCTTTTCTTACTTTACTTCTTCACTTTTCAAAATACTTATTACTTCTCAAAGCATACTCCTTAAAACTGAAATTCTATCTTCATTTCTTACTTTACTTCTTCACTTTTCAAAATACTTATTACTTCTTCAACTCAAAGTTTAATCCTTAAAATTGAAATTCTATCTTCTTTTCTTACTTTACTTCTTCACTTTTCAAAATACTTATTACTTCTCAAAGCATACTCCTTAAAACTGAAATTCTATCTTCTTTTCGTACTTTACTTCTTCACTTTTCAAAATACTTATTACTTCTCAAAGCATACTCCTTAAAACTGAAATTCTATCTTCTTTTCTTACTTTACTTCTTCACTTTTCAAAATACTTATTACTTCTCAAAGTATACTCCTTAAAACTGAAATTCTATCTTCTTTTCTTACTTTACTTCTTCACTTTTCAAAATACTTATTACTTCTCAAAGCATACTCCTTAAAACTGAAATTCTATCTTCTTTTCTTACTTTACTTATTCACTTTTCAAAATACTTATTACTTCTCAAAGTTTAATCCTTAAAATTGAAATTCTATCTTCTTTTCTTACTTTACTTCTTCACTTTTTAAAATACTTATTACTTCTCAAAGCATACTCCTTAAAACTGAAATTCTATCTTCTTTTCTTACTTTACTTATTCACTTTTCAAAATACTTATTACTTCTCAAAGCATACTCCTTAAAACTGAAATTCTATCTTCTTTTCTTACTTTACTTCTTCACTTTTCAAAATACTTATTACTTCTTCAACTCAAAGTTTAATCCTTAAAACTGAAATTCTATCTTCTTTTCTTACTTTACTTCTTCACTTTTCAAAATACTTATTACTTCTCAAAGCATACTCCTTAAAACTGAAATTCTATCTTCTTTTCGTACTTTACTTCTTCACTTTTCAAAATACTTATTACTTCTCAAAGCATACTCCTTAAAACTGAAATTCTATCTTCTTTTCTTACTTTACTTCTTCACTTTTTAAAATACTTATTACTTCTCAAAGTATACTCCTTAAAACTGAAATTCTATCTTCTTTTCTTACTTTACTTCTTCACTTTTCAAAATACTTATTACTTCTCAAAGTATACTCCTTAAAATTGAAATTCTATCTTCTTTTCTTACTTTACTTCTTCACTTTTCAAAATACTTATTACTTCTCAAAGCATACTCCTTAAAATTGAAATTCTATCTTCTTTTCTTACTTTACTTCTTCACTTTTCAAAATACTTATTACTTCTCAAAGTATACTCCTTAAAACTGAAATTCTATCTTCTTTTCTTACTTTACTTCTTCACTTTTCAAAATACTTATTACTTCTCAAAGTTTAATCCTTAAAACTGAAATTCTATCTTCTTTTCTTACTTTACTTCTTCACTTTTCAAAATACTTATTACTTCTTCAACTCAAAGTTTAATCCTTAAAATTGAAATTCTATCTTCTTTTCTTACTTTACTTCTTCACTTTTTAAAATACTTATTACTTCTCAAAGCATACTCCTTAAAACTGAAATTCTATCTTCTTTTCTTACTTTACTTCTTCACTTTTCAAAATACTTATTACTTCTCAAAGCATACTCCTTAAAACTGAAATTCTATCTTCTTTTCTTACTTTACTTCTTCACTTTTCAAAATACTTATTACTTCTCAAAGTTTAATCCTTAAAATTGAAATTCTATCTTCTTTTCTTACTTTACTTATTCACTTTTCAAAATACTTATTACTTCTCAAAGTATACTCCTTAAAACTGAAATTCTATCTTCTTTTCTTACTTTACTTCTTCACTTTTCAAAATACTTATTACTTCTCAAAGCATACTCCTTAAAACTGAAATTCTATCTTCATTTCTTACTTTACTTCTTCACTTTTCAAAATACTTATTACTTCTTCAACTCAAAGTTTAATCCTTAAAATTGAAATTCTATCTTCTTTTCTTACTTTACTTCTTCACTTTTCAAAATACTTATTACTTCTCAAAGCATACTCCTTAAAACTGAAATTCTATCTTCTTTTCTTACTTTACTTCTTCACTTTTCAAAATACTTATTACTTCTTCAACTCAAAGTTTAATCCTTAAAATTGAAATTCTATCTTCTTTTCTTACTTTACTTATTCACTTTTCAAAATACTTATTACTTCTCAAAGCATACTCCTTAAAATTGAAATTCTATCTTCTTTTCTTACTTTACTTCTTCACTTTTTAAAATACTTATTACTTCTCAAAGTTTAATTTTTAAAACTGAAATTCTATCTTCTTTTCTTACTTTACTTCTTCACTTTTCAAAATACTTATTACTTCTTCAACTCAAAGTTTAATCCTTAAAATTGAAATTCTATCTTCTTTTCTTACTTTACTTCTTCACTTTTTAAAATACTTATTACTTCTCAAAGCATACTCCTTAAAACTGAAATTCTATCTTCTTTTCTTACTTTACTTCTTCACTTTTCAAAATACTTATTACTTCTCAAAGTATACTCCTTAAAATTGAAATCCTATCTTCTTTTCTTACTTTACTTCTTCACTTTTCAAAATACTTATTACTTCTCAAAGCATACTCCTTAAAACTGAAATTCTATCTTCATTTCTTACTTTACTTCTTCACTTTTCAAAATACTTATTACTTCTTCAACTCAAAGTTTAATCCTTAAAATTGAAATTCTATCTTCTTTTCTTACTTTACTTCTTCACTTTTTAAAATACTTATTACTTCTCAAAGCATACTCCTTAAAACTGAAATTCTATCTTCTTTTCTTACTTTACTTCTTCACTTTTTAAAATACTTATTACTTCTTCAACTCAAAGTTTAATCCTTAAAATTGAAATTCTATCTTCTTTTCTTACTTTACTTCTTCACTTTTCAAAATACTTATTACTTCTCAAAGTATACTCCTTAAAATTGAAATCCTATCTTCTTTTCTTACTTTACTTCTTCACTTTTCAAAATACTTATTACTTCTCAAAGCATACTCCTTAAAACTGAAATTCTATCTTCTTTTCTTACTTTACTTCTTCACTTTTCAAAATACTTATTACTTCTCAAAGTTTAATCCTTAAAACTGAAATTCTATCTTCTTTTCTTACTTTACTTCTTCACTTTTCAAAATACTTATTACTTCTTCAACTCAAAGTTTAATCCTTAAAACTGAAATTCTATCTTCTTTTCTTACTTTACTTCTTCACTTTTCAAAATACTTATTACTTCTCAAAGCATACTCCTTAAAACTGAAATTCTATCTTCTTTTCGTACTTTACTTCTTCACTTTTTAAAATACTTATTACTTCTCAAAGCATACTCCTTAAAACTGAAATTCTATCTTCTTTTCTTACTTTACTTCTTCACTTTTCAAAATACTTATTACTTCTCAAAGCATACTCCTTAAAACTGAAATTCTATCTTCTTTTCTTACTTTACTTCTTCACTTTTCAAAATACTTATTACTTCTCAAAGTATACTCCTTAAAATTGAAATTCTATCTTCTTTTCTTACTTTACTTCTTCACTTTTCAAAATACTTATTACTTCTCAAAGCATACTCCTTAAAATTGAAATTCTATCTTCTTTTCTTACTTTACTTCTTCACTTTTCAAAATACTTATTACTTCTCAAAGTATACTCCTTAAAACTGAAATTCTATCTTCTTTTCTTACTTTACTTCTTCACTTTTCAAAATACTTATTACTTCTCAAAGCATACTCCTTAAAACTGAAATTCTATCTTCTTTTCTTACTTTACTTCTTCACTTTTCAAAATACTTATTACTTCTCAAAGCATACTCCTTAAAACTGAAATTCTATCTTCTTTTCTTACTTTACTTCTTCACTTTTCAAAATACTTATTACTTCTCAAAGCATACTCCTTAAAACTGAAATTCTATCTTCTTTTCTTACTTTACTTCTTCACTTTTCAAAATACTTATTACTTCTCAAAGTATACTCCTTAAAATTGAAATTCTATCTTCTTTTCTTACTTTACTTCTTCACTTTTCAAAATACTTATTACTTCTCAAAGCATACTCCTTAAAATTGAAATTCTATCTTCTTTTCTTACTTTACTTCTTCACTTTTCAAAATACTTATTACTTCTCAAAGTATACTCCTTAAAACTGAAATTCTATCTTCTTTTCTTACTTTACTTCTTCACTTTTCAAAATACTTATTACTTCTCAAAGTATACTCCTTAAAACTGAAATTCTATCTTCTTTTCTTACTTTACTTCTTCACTTTTCAAAATACTTATTACTTCTCAAAGCATACTCCTTAAAACTGAAATTCTATCTTCTTTTCTTACTTTACTTCTTCACTTTTCAAAATACTTATTACTTCTCAAAGCATACTCCTTAAAACTGAAATTCTATCTTCTTTTCTTACTTTACTTCTTCACTTTTCAAAATACTTATTACTTCTCAAAGCATACTCCTTAAAACTGAAATTCTATCTTCTTTTCTTACTTTACTTCTTCACTTTTCAAAATACTTATTACTTCTCAAAGTATACTCCTTAAAATTGAAATTCTATCTTCTTTTCTTACTTTACTTCTTCACTTTTTAAAATACTTATTACTTCTCAAAGCATACTCCTTAAAATTGAAATTCTATCTTCTTTTCTTACTTTACTTCTTCACTTTTCAAAATACTTATTACTTCTCAAAGCATACTCCTTAAAACTGAAATTCTATCTTCTTTTCTTACTTTACTTCTTCACTTTTCAAAATACTTATTACTTCTCAAAGTATACTCCTTAAAATTGAAATTCTATCTTCTTTTCTTACTTTACTTCTTCACTTTTCAAAATACTTATTACTTCTCAAAGCATACTCCTTAAAACTGAAATTCTATCTTCTTTTCTTACTTTACTTCTTCACTTTTCAAAATACTTATTACTTCTCAAAGTATACTCCTTAAAATTGAAATTCTATCTTCTTTTCTTACTTT
The DNA here is from genome assembly GCA_946699065.1 of Loxodes magnus. Lineage (NCBI taxonomy): Eukaryota > Ciliophora > Karyorelictea > Loxodida > Loxodidae > Loxodes > Loxodes magnus. The sequence goes on along the minus strand of CAMPDV010000346.1, from coordinate 297,465 downwards.
ACTTCTTCACTTTTTAAAATACTTATTACTTCTCAAAGCATACTCCTTAAAATTGAAATTCTATCTTCTTTTCTTACTTTACTTCTTCACTTTTCAAAATACTTATTACTTCTCAAAGTATACTCCTTAAAATTGAAATCCTATCTTCTTTTCTTACTTTACTTCTTCACTTTTCAAAATACTTATTACTTCTCAAAGCATACTCCTTAAAATTGAAATTCTATCTTCTTTTCTTACTTTACTTATTCACTTTTCAAAATACTTATTACTTCTCAAAGCATACTCCTTAAAACTGAAATTCTATCTTCTTTTCTTACTTTACTTATTCACTTTTTAAAATACTTATTACTTCTCAAAGTTTAATCCTTAAAACTGAAATTCTATCTTCTTTTCTTACTTTACTTCTTCACTTTTCAAAATACTTATTACTTCTCAAAGCATACTCCTTAAAACTGAAATTCTATCTTCTTTTCGTACTTTACTTCTTCACTTTTCAAAATACTTATTACTTCTCAAAGCATACTCCTTAAAACTGAAATAATATCTTCTTTTCTTACTTTACTTCTTCACTTTTCAAAATACTTATTACTTCTCAAAGTATACTCCTTAAAACTGAAATTCTATCTTCTTTTCTTACTTTACTTCTTCACTTTTCAAAATACTTATTACTTCTCAAAGTATACTCCTTAAAATTGAAATTCTATCTTCTTTTCTTACTTTACTTCTTCACTTTTCTAAATACTTACTACTTCTCAAAGCATACTCCTTAAAACTGAAATTCTATCTTCTTTTCTTACTTTACTTCTTCACTTTTCAAAATACTTATTACTTCTCAAAGCATACTCCTTAAAACTGAAATTCTATCTTCTTTTCTTACTTTACTTCTTCACTTTTCAAAATACTTATTACTTCTCAAAGTTTAATCCTTAAAATTGAAATTCTATCTTCTTTTCTTACTTTACTTCTTCACTTTTCAAAATACTTATTACTTCTCAAAGCATACTCCTTAAAACTGAAATTCTATCTTCTTTTCTTACTTTACTTCTTCACTTTTCAAAATACTTATTACTTCTCAAAGCATACTCCTTAAAACTGAAATTCTATCTTCTTTTCTTACTTTACTTCTTCACTTTTCAAAATACTTATTACTTCTCAAAGCATACTCCTTAAAACTGAAATTCTATCTTCTTTTCTTACTTTACTTCTTCACTTTTCAAAATACTTATTACTTCTCAAAGCATACTCCTTAAAACTGAAATTCTATCTTCTTTTCTTACTTTACTTCTTCACTTTTCAAAATACTTATTACTTCTCAAAGCATACTCCTTAAAACTGAAATTCTTTCTTCTTTTCTTACTTTACTTCTTCACTTTTCAAAATACTTATTACTTCTCAAAGCATACTCCTTAAAACTGAATCTCTATCTTCTTTTCGTACTTTACTTCTTCACTTTTCAAAATACTTATTACTTCTCAAAGCATACTCCTTAAAACTGAAATTCTATCTTCTTTTCTTACTTTACTTCTTCACTTTTCAAAATACTTATTACTTCTCAAAGCATACTCCTTAAAACTGAAATTCTATCTTCTTTTCTTACTTTACTTCTTCACTTTTCAAAATACTTATTACTTCTCAAAGTATACTCCTTAAAACTGAAATTCTATCTTCTTTTCTTACTTTACTTCTTCACTTTTCAAAATACTTATTACTTCTCAAAGTATACTCCTTAAAATTGAAATTCTATCTTCTTTTCTTACTTTACTTCTTCACTTTTTAAAATACTTATTACTTCTCAAAGCATACTCCTTAAAATTGAAATTCTATCTTCTTTTCTTACTTTACTTCTTCACTTTTCAAAATACTTATTACTTCTCAAAGCATACTCCTTAAAACTGAAATTCTATCTTCTTTTCTTACTTTACTTCTTCACTTTTCAAAATACTTATTACTTCTCAAAGTATACTCCTTAAAACTGAAATTCTATCTTCTTTTCTTACTTTACTTCTTCACTTTTCAAAATACTTATTACTTCTCAAAGTATACTCCTTAAAATTGAAATTCTATCTTCTTTTCTTACTTTACTTCTTCACTTTTTAAAATACTTATTACTTCTCAAAGCATACTCCTTAAAATTGAAATTCTATCTTCTTTTCTTACTTTACTTCTTCACTTTTCAAAATACTTATTACTTCTCAAAGCATACTCCTTAAAACTGAAATTCTATCTTCTTTTCTTACTTTACTTCTTCACTTTTCAAAATACTTATTACTTCTCAAAGTATACTCCTTAAAACTGAAATTCTATCTTCTTTTCTTACTTTACTTCTTCACTTTTCAAAATACTTATTACTTCTCAAAGTATACTCCTTAAAATTGAAATTCTATCTTCTTTTCTTACTTTACTTCTTCACTTTTTAAAATACTTATTACTTCTCAAAGCATACTCCTTAAAACTGAAATTCTATCTTCTTTTCTTACTTTACTTCTTCACTTTTCAAAATACTTATTACTTCTCAAAGCATACTCCTTAAAACTGAAATTCTATCTTCTTTTCTTACTTTACTTCTTCACTTTTCAAAATACTTATTACTTCTCAAAGTTTAATCCTTAAAATTGAAATTCTATCTTCTTTTCTTACTTTACTTCTTCACTTTTTAAAATACTTATTACTTCTCAAAGCATACTCCTTAAAACTGAAATTCTATCTTCTTTTCTTACTTTACTTCTTCACTTTTCAAAATACTTATTACTTCTCAAAGCATACTCCTTAAAACTGAAATTCTTTCTTCTTTTCTTACTTTACTTCTTCACTTTTCAAAATACTTATTACTTCTCAAAGCATACTCCTTAAAACTGAAATTCTATCTTCTTTTCGTACTTTACTTCTTCACTTTTCAAAATACTTATTACTTCTCAAAGCATACTCCTTAAAACTGAAATTCTATCTTCTTTTCTTACTTTACTTCTTCACTTTTCAAAATACTTATTACTTCTCAAAGTTTAATCCTTAAAATTGAAATTCTATCTTCTTTTCTTACTTTACTTCTTCACTTTTCAAAATACTTATTACTTCTCAAAGCATACTCCTTAAAACTGAAATTCTATCTTCTTTTCTTACTTTACTTCTTCACTTTTCAAAATACTTATTACTTCTCAAAGCATACTCCTTAAAACTGAAATTCTATCTTCTTTTCTTACTTTACTTCTTCACTTTTCAAAATACTTATTACTTCTCAAAGCATACTCCTTAAAACTGAAATTCTATCTTCTTTTCTTACTTTACTTCTTCACTTTTCAAAATACTTATTACTTCTCAAAGCATACTCCTTAAAACTGAAATTCTATCTTCTTTTCTTACTTTACTTCTTCACTTTTCAAAATACTTATTACTTCTTCAACTCAAAGTTTAATCCTTAAAATTGAAATTCTATCTTCTTTTCTTACTTTACTTCTTCACTTTTTAAAATACTTATTACTTCTCAAAGCATACTCCTTAAAATTGAAATTCTATCTTCTTTTCTTACTTTACTTCTTCACTTTTTAAAATACTTATTACTTCTCAAAGCATACTCCTTAAAACTGAAATTCTATCTTCTTTTCTTACTTTACTTCTTCACTTTTCAAAATACTTATTACTTCTCAAAGCATACTCCTTAAAACTGAAATTCTATCTTCTTTTCTTACTTTACTTCTTCACTTTTCAAAATACTTATTACTTCTTCAACTCAAAGTTTAATCCTTAAAATTGAAATTCTATCTTCTTTTCTTACTTTACTTCTTCACTTTTCAAAATACTTATTACTTCTCAAAGCATACTCCTTAAAATTGAAATTCTATCTTCTTTTCTTACTTTACTTCTTCACTTTTCAAAATACTTATTACTTCTCAAAGTTTAATCCTTAAAATTGAAATTCTATCTTCTTTTCTTACTTTACTTCTTCACTTTTCAAAATACTTATTACTTCTCAAAGCATACTCCTTAAAACTGAAATTCTATCTTCTTTTCTTACTTTACTTCTTCACTTTTTAAAATACTTATTACTTCTCAAAGCATACTCCTTAAAACTGAAATTCTATCTTCTTTTCTTACTTTACTTCTTCACTTTATAAAAACTTACAAATACCTTACTGATCGCTAGATGCTTTTTCCTACTTTTCTTTTACACTTATATAATATTCCTAATTACTTTATAAATCTACTCTTCGATATTTTTTTTATTCATTATACTAAAAATCATTCTAATTTTTTTTTAATTATTTTATAATCTTTCAAATTTATCTTAATAATTTTGCTTCTAATTCTTAGTTTGCTTTTTTTTAATTTTCCAAAAATTTTTTTCTTACTTTTCATGCATACATTCATTTTATTATATAATCCATTTTTTTTGAAATTATTCATTTCATTGATTATTTTTTTTTTTTTTTTTTATTTCAAGATTTTTTTTTTTTATATTTATTTTGCATTGGATTTTATATTTTTATAAATTAAATTTAAATTTTTCCTTTTTTCTCATCAAACGTTTTTTATACTTTTCTTATTTTTATCTTTTTAATAGTGAAATTAACAAGATTCGTTTTTTTTTATTTTGTTTTTTCTATATGAGAACTTTGTATATTTTTTTTGTTATTAATTGTTTCTATTTTCTTCTTTTTAGAAAGCTATAAATAACTTAAATTAGTAATTAAGTTTTTTTTTTCTGAATTTTATTTTTATATAGTCCTTAACTTTTTTACTATGTTTTCAAATTTTTTTATACCCAAAATATTTTCCTTCTTTTTTCCTTATCATTTTTCCTGTAGAACTAAATTCTTACGCCAAAATTGCATTTTCACTTTTTTCATTTTGAAAACATTTTAAATTTGTTTGTATATCTTATATTCATTAAACGAATAAAAATTCGTTTTTAAGGCTTTAGTTTAAAAATATTTTAAAGTTCATTCCGTCCGAAAAAGATTTTTTATTAATCATCTTAGCAAAAAAAAAAATTAAATTTTTCACAATGTAAGGCTGAACATGATCTTTTTTTTACTTTTATTAACTCCAAAAATTAAAAAAATCACAAAAATTTTTCATTACCCAAAAATCAAAAAAATTATCACAACCCATTAAAAAAAAATTAGAACAACCCAAAATCAATATGATTCGAAACCAAAATCGAAAATTTTATCCTTTAATTTTTTTATTCCAATTTTTTCTCAAAACCCTTTTAAATTTTTAATCTTTTTTGGAAAATTTGTTCCTTTCTGACCTTTATCTATCCCGATTTCCCCCAGTTTGTTCCGTCCGAAAAAAGTCTTGCAGTGTAAAAAGCTGAGCAAAAAAACAAAATTAAATTTTTCACGATTTAATGCTTTAAATACTCTTATTCGCCTTTCATTTAGCTCTAAAAATCAAAAAAAAATACCAAAATCAAATTCTTAAAATTTTTATCTTGCACCAAAATCGAAAATTTTCAAATCAAAATCAAAATCAAAATCCAATATCAAAACTTTCAAACCAAAATCAAAATTTTCAAAACCAAACTCAAAATTTTCAAAACCAAACTCAAAATTTTCAAAACCAAAATCAAAATTTTCAAAACCAAAATCAAAATTTTCAAAACCAAACTCAAAATTTTCAAAACCAAACTCAAAATTTTCAAAACCAAAATCAAAATTTTCAAAACCAAAATCAAAATTTTCAAAACCAATCTCAAAATTTAAAAAACCAAACTCAAAATTTTCAAAACCAAACTCAAAATTTTCAAAACCAAACTCAAAATTTTCAAAACCAAAATCAAAATTTTCAAAACCAAAATCAAAATTTTCAAAACCAAAATCAAAATTTTCAAAACCAAAATCAAAATTTTCAAAACCAAACTCAAAATTTTCAAAACCAAACTCAAAATTTTCAAAACCAAACTCAAAATTTTCAAAACCAAAATCAAAATTTTCAAAACCAAAATCAAAATTTTCAAAACCAAACTCAAAATTTTCAAAACCAAACTCAAAATTTAAAAAACCAAACTCAAAATTTTCAAAACCAAACTCAAAATTTTCAAAACCAAACTCAAAATTTTCAAAACCAAACTCAAAATTTTCAAAACCAAAATCAAAATTTTCAAAACCAAAATCAAAATTTTCAAAACCAAAATCAAAATTTAAAAAACCAAACTCAAAATTTAAAAAACCAAACTCAAAATTTTCAAAACCAAACTCAAAATTTAAAAAACCAAAATCAAAAAAATTGCCTCAAAATTTTTTCCCCATTTTTTTTCAAAATCCTTTTTTTATTTTAAAATTTGTTCTTAAAAAATTTATTCCTTTCTGACCCTCTACTAATCCCGAAATCCCCCAACTTGTTCCGTCCCAACTCAGCCCTATAGTGTAAAACGCTGAGCAAAAAAAGGCTTTGACACTTTTTGCCATTTTCAGGGCTTCTAACTCATTTAAATTTTAATCTGCTGTCCATTTATTATATAGTATACTAAATTTTTCCTATCGTAAAAAAAAATAAAAATTATAACAAATGTAATTAAATTTTTCAGCAAATTAAAAATACTTTGCGCTGTCACGTAACTCAAAAAAATTTCTAAAGCCATACTATAAAATTAAAAAAATTAGCTCTAGTACATAACTCTAAAATTTTTCTAACGCCAGAACAATTAAAAATTTTTTAGCTCTAGTACGTACTTCAAAAATTTTCCTGACGCCGGAAATTTTAAGACTTTTAACTCTAGTACATACTCCGAAAATTTTTAACACTAGAAAAATTTAAAACTTTTTGCTCTAGTATATACCTCAAAAATTTTTCCTAGCTCCGGAAAAATTTAAATACTTTTACTCTAGTACGTACTTCAAAAATTTTTCTAACTCTAGAATATTTTTTGTTTTTTAACTCTGCTTTTACTTTTTTTATAAGACTTACTTAAAAAAAATATCGATAGTTAATATAAGACTTTGCTTTAACTTAAATTTTAACTTTTATTAATAAAAATTACTAAGTTCAGAAAAAAGACTTAGAAAAAAATCGCCAATCTTAAAACTTTTTTTTACTTAAAATAATACAAATAATAAGAAAGTGAACATAAATAATTAGCATTAAGACTTAACCAATTTTAGATTCTTAAATGTAAAAATTAAATAGTTTAAATAGTTTAACTTCATAAAGATCACCTGATGTATCTCTACCTGTCCTCCACACTCATTATAGCATTAACCATTTCGCAGTTCTTAAATCTTAAACCATAGTCAGCATATATTCTATTCCAGTCAGTCTACTAAATAGTTAATTGAATGTTAAATTTGAACTTACTTATTATTAGTTATTAGTATCTACTCCATTCAATAACCTTCCTATGTTCCATCTTCGAAAGTTGTAGTCTTTTGATTAAGAATTATATTCAGTTGTATTACTCGATACTAACCAATTGTTGTCCCTAGATAATGATAAACTACCCACAGTGTCCGTATGACCCATAAGTGTACACTCACACTATCCATTATTGATATTTCATATTCTTATTGTCTTGTCTCGTGATCCAGATAAGATATACTTGTTGTTACTCGAGAATATTACCGATAAGATGTAAGAGGTGTGTCCAGATAAGACCTTTGTACAAGACAAAGTTCGAGAGTTCCATAAACGAATAGTTCCGTCAGAAGATCCAGATATGATGTAAGTGGAATCACTAGATATAGCCACAGCATATACACATCTAGTGTGACCACTCATGGTCTTACAGGTACCTGTCTTGACGTCCCATAGTCTCACCGTCTAATCATAACTTCCCGATACGATGAACTCTGAATCACTGGATATAGCCACAGCATATACATAACTAGTGTGACCACTCATGGTCTTACAGGTACCTGTCTTGACGTCCCATAGTCTCACCGTCTTATCATCACTAGCCGATACGATGAACTCTGAATCACTGGATATAGCCACAGCATATACATAACTAGTGTGACCACTCATGGTCTTACAGGTACCTGTCTTGATATTGTAAAGTCTAAGAGTATTATCTAAACTTCCCGATACGATGAACTCTGAATCACTGGATATAGCCACAGCATATACATAATTAGTGTGACCACTCATGGTCTTACAGGTACCTGTCTTGACGTCCCATAGTCTCACCGTCTAATCATAACTTCCCGATACGATGAACTCATTGTTTGGTGAGATGGCGACCGAAGTGACTGTGTTTGTGTGACCAGTGTATATGTGTGGGTATTCCGTGATTATGGATGATAAATTAGAGTTGGAGAGATTGCAGTTGATAAATTTGGAGTTACGCAGGTTAGCATAAGTTAAGTTGGAGTTTGAGAAATTGCAGGAGGTGAATGTGGTGTCCGATAAATCTTTGTTATTTAAGCCAAGGTTTGAGAGGTTTTAATTGGCGTACTATAGTTAGTTATTAATTAATAGATTAGAGGAGTTTGGAATTATAGGCATGCTTAAGTTTGCTTACTATTAACTAACTTCAATCACTCGGTTCTCAAATTTTAAATCATTTTAGAGATTTTTTAGCTTTTATTCCATTGAAGAAACTAAAGTTCTGCCATCAATAATTTATTTTTACTTTTGAGATATATCTAAGTTGACATGAGATTCTTTAGCCTGTATCATATCTTGTTTTTATTTTTAAGTAATTATTTGATCTTATTAATATTAAGGGATAAACTAAATCTCTTATTTACTTTAATAATCGTTATATTAGGCTTTTGTCTGTCTTTGTTATTGAACAACATGGGTTTATTACTAAATACGTCCTTTTGTAAACTTAAATTTCTTGAAAAATTTTTAGGATAATTACTCTGCTTTATTCAACGTTAATTACTGATCTTATGCATTCTCATTTAAATATCTGAAAAAATTGAACATGCATGCCTAGATATTATTTCTTAGAATTGAAACGTCTAATTGTTAGTTCTGTTCTTTCTTCAACTCAGTTACCTCTCGCAGGATTTATTAAAATTATTATTAGGCTTGACTAATTTGGTTTTAATTTTCTTATTACTAACCTGTTCTTTAGGCTTAATCTTGTTAAAACTGATTTGCTGCTTGAAGCTCAGTTAATCGTTATATTAAATTTTTAATTTTACTGCTACTACTAGCAAACTAATCTAATAAAATATTTAAAATCTAATGAAACGATAGAGCCTGGATATTATGCATAAATTAAGCAACATTCTAGATAACTTCCTTTATTTTGTTATATTCATTTTAATTCTTGCCTTGGTAATTCTTTATTCACTTAAACAACTCATTGATTTACAATTGATCAATTATTGTTTCTTATTGCTGCGGTACTTCTTAATGAACTTTCCCTTGAACTTGATACCCTTGTAACTCTTCAGGGTTTATGTTATAGACTTAACGATGTACTTTGCATTTGATTTCTTAAGTAAACTAAAATACTGCTTTAAGACAAATTAAACATGAAATACAACCACATGGTATTTGCTTAGCTACTCTCTCGTCTTAATCGAATTGCTTTTTACAGTTTGGACATTGATTGCTATCCATTTATAAATATTAAAAAACAATTTAGTATATAGAAACTAATTATATTGAAATAAAAATTGATAAATTATTTTTATTATTTAAAAAAAATATTTAACATAAAAAAAATAAAAAAATAAAAATGCAAATATAGAATTTAAACACTTAAATGTGATTACAAATAATTTAGTATTTTGAATTAAAAAACAATAAAAATTAAAAAAATAATTATATGAATAAAACTAAAATGTAAATGTAAATAATAAAATATTTTAACTAGAAATGAAATAAGAATCTATGAAAATATTATAATTAAGAAAAAAAATCATATAAAACATAAAAAAAATAAAATTGCAATACATAATGATAATATATTAATGACTTAAATACTAAAGATAAAAAGTAAATTTGAATAAATAAAAATTATTAGCACTTCTTTTAAGCGCAGTACTTTTATAATTACTATTTCATATTAAGAAAAATGTTTACATGCTCAAGATATTATTTTATTATCATAATGAGATACGTCACCTTCAATAAATGGGAAATCTTCCAATTAAAGATTATTCTCGACTCATAACTTAAATGCACTTGTCCTTTTTTAAAAAAAAATTGAAAAATAATTATTAATAAGCCGTCGGTAGGCCCTTCATGTAAATGTTAATACTGTTAACGATAATTCATAAGAAAGTTAGCAATATCTCTTCATAACTTGTTCACACTTTCCTGTAGTAACAATTTATCGTGAGAGATTACTTGCAATGTAGTATACACTACACCAAAATTTTAATGGTTCTCCAGACAACAGCCGACATCCGTTTTTTTAATATAAAGATGATTATAGAAATTTAAAAAATTATAACTATCAACAAAAACATATTATAAATCGATTAATCTATAAAAATAATATTTGAAATATTCGATGAGAAATGTTTAAAATAAATAATATAAATTAAACAAAAAATATTGGCTAAAATCAAAAGCATCTTTTATAAAACTCATATTTATAAGAATAAGTATGAAAATACTATACTTATAACCACGTCATCTTTAAAAAAAATAATATTCTTATTAAACTTAACAATAACTTCCCAATGAACTAGAAAAAAAAACATGAAATGCTTCTTAAATATTCGAAACTTTAATATCAGAGAATAAACTTAAAACATAAAAAATAATAAAAAACTACAATAAATCGAAGAAATTACAACTGAAAAAAAAAATATAAACAGATAGTTAAAGTAATGTTTAACTTACATTAAGAATTTATAAAGACTAATAACTGACTAAATAAAATAAAATCGAATTATTAACTATTAAATTTAAATAGGGTGGAAAGCCCTTTCCCTCGGATGTTGCTTGGAGGCCCAGCAAGGCAAATAAAAAATAAGCGCAGTCGGAGGATAAATCGGAGAAAGAGAAATCAATGACAAGAGAAAGACGATGTAACAAGCTGAAGAACTCTGAATGCCAGGAGGAAACTTTCTTCATTATAGGTCGGGGGAAATGTACCCGTAATTGCATATTGCATCCTATGCTTTGGAAGGAAAAATTACAGGGACGTATTGCAGGAAGGGAAAACAGGGACAGAAAGATATTAATTTTTTTTCGACATTAAATAAAATTAATTTAAAGAGCTGCGCACCAACGAGAGTGCTACGCGCTCTATAATCCAATTTATTTATTTATTTCTAATAAAATTTTAAATCTCCTCAACTCTAAAACTTTATCAGACAAGATTCGTGAAAGAGGAACTCATATTAGATGAGCAATGTTCAAGGAAGGTATATAACAATTAATAAAGAATTAACTCAAGGCACTGTAGATAGTACCTAAAATGAATTAAAATAGATAATAAACTACTAGAATCTTGTTCGATTTAAGTAATTTACATTTTAATCTAATATTTCCACCATCACCCTGAGTATAAAAAAGAACTGGTACATATTTAAAGAGATTCATAAGGTACTAAATATATTTGCATATATTAGGGAGGGCTCCCTGGTGGAGCGCAAGAATCTAAGAAAATAAAAATAGGACATGTAAATATAAGCTCAATAGCTAATAAACAAACGGCATTATAATAATTCATCCTTGATAATGAATTTGACATTTTTTCAATAAACGAAACATGAACGTAATAAACATATTGCCAAATTGTTATAGAACAATATCTTGCCTATTACTAAAACGCAAATAAACGTGCAGGTGGAGTATGTCTATTAGTAAAAAAGTAACTTGATTCTTGTTAAAATTAATTAGATTTCTCAAATCTTCCTGGACATTTATAAGCGTGAGAGTTGGAAACTTAGTATTTGCATCATGTTATTTGCCTACAAATGAAAAATCAAATATTTATAAGGACATTGCATATGAATACCTTAATAATATCATAAAAAATAAAGACCAGAACCCTACTATCCTTTGTGGCGACTTTAATGTCTTACTTTCTTGCTACGGTAATAATTCATCACAAATCAATAATAATACTTAAAGATTACTAGGCTTTATAGAAGCAAATGAATTAATAATTTTAAATGATTAAGAGTCCAACACATTTATTCATAGAGTGAATAATTAATGCTATTACAACGACTACTTCTTGGCAACTTAACATTTAAATTCTGATGATTTCGTTGACTATAAGTTATCCAAGATTCGGGTTTGCATACTGATCATTTTCCACTAAGTATTACATTTAATTATAATTTAAAAAGAAGTGAATAAGATTAACAATAACGATTACTCTTTAAAATTTATAAATTATAGGATCTGAACACGAGAAACTATTATTAAACTATTTTTGGGATAATTTTATCAATTCTAGTAACTTGATTAAAAAGATGTTGAAAATTAGTATCAATTCATCTGCGATCTTATTAGTTATAATGCTGAGGCGCTTGGATCTTAAAATCAAAGAAAAAATTATTATCAATTGCCAAGTTACTTAGCTACGTATTTGTTCAAGCAAAAAAGGATAATATTGCAAATTAGAACCCATTAGCTTTGTATGGACATCATATTTAAGAATTTGCCAAACTTTACTAGCTTAAAATTTAATCTTATAAACATTATCTTCATAAATTTTGGAAATGAAAAAAAATAAAAAGCTAAGGAAAAATATAAAGATCTTAACAAAAATGCTTAAATAATGTTTAAACAAGCTTAGAATCTAATAAACCCAAAAATTCTTAATTAGATGAATTTTAACTTTAACTAACAACAGCAATTTATTGAAAATTGGGAAACTAACGTTTTTGATAAACATTCGAAAATAAGTAAGAAAGAATTTGACTTCTCAAATAGAAAAATAGATGGAATATTTAGAAATAAATCTTTTATTTTAAATTAAGATTAAGTCATTTATAAAATATGCCTCTTTTTACGTGATTTGAAATTAAAAAAATTATATCTTAGCTTACAAATAATAAAGCTACAGGTAATGAGGGTCTAAAGCTAAGCTTATTAAATATGGAGGTTAAGATTTGCATTAAATTATTACAAGTTTCATTAATAACATACTTAGAACATTTAAAATACCTAATGCAATGAAAAAAATAAACACTCTTCCGATTTTCAAAAAGGGAAACAAAAATAATTGATGTAATTAACGACCTATCGCTTTATTGAACTGTCTACATAAAATTTATGATAAAGCACTAACATAAAGATTTTAATATTATATTTATGAACGAAACATTTTACATCCAGCTTAATTTGGATTTATTCATAAACGCTCCACTACTTAGCAAATTTGAACTATTTAGTAAATTATAGACTTGCATCGTAGATGATCTCATAAAAAGTAATTTATTGCTACTTTAATAGATGTAGAAAAAATGTTTGATAGCATATCTAGGAAATTACTTTTTTATCATCTTAGAAGACTTAGGTTACCTTTGGACCTAATATGGCACTAGAATCATTTTATGATAATGTTGATGTTAAGTTTATAATTGATGGATATCTTACAAGAACAATTAAATATAACAATGGATTACTATAAGGAAGTAGTCATGTACCTGTACTTGCAATTTTATACTATGATATTGTTATAAGATATTTAGAAGATAATCAGAAGAAATTAGGATTTAAAATATTATCTAAAAATTCGTAGTAGTAGCCTTTGCTGATGAATTAATCCAAATATCCTCTTCCTAGAAAAATGCCTAAAAATTATTACAAGCTACATCTACAATTTTTGATTTAGTAAAACTTACAATTAATGTAGATAAATGTGAAGTAATAGAATTCTTGAAAAAAAATAAATGAAAAGATAGCTAACCTTCTATTACTCTAAAGCTCAATGGAATTCCAATTGCTTAAAAAGATGAAGTTAACTATTTAGGATATTAGTTAGGAATAAAATAAAATTACAAATTACATTGTACAGTAGTAGCTACCAAACACAGAGTAGCTATTTAAAAAATTACTGTAATATTTTCTAAATATGTTTTAGTATCCCCTCTCAGCTTCAAAATTCTTTATAGAACTTTTATTTTGCCTAAAGTTTAATATGGAAGTGATATTACTCCGTGAGCTACTATTTCTGGAATTAAAGGAATAAAAAGCAAGATAGCAAAATCGTAAAGGCTTATTTCAAGATAGGTGTTTAGATCTTAAGAATTCACATTCAATGATTCATGCTTTATTGATCTAAACTGGCTTCCTTTTACACATAAGGTAACCCAAAAGTTAATGCACTTTTATTAAAAATTGATATAATACAGCAAAGAAAATCCTAACTCAGACACTGTTTTTTTATTAGAAAAATGCACTAAATTTAATTTACCATACTAGAAACATATAAAAAAATGCATCGATTTGTATAATTTTGAGACATGTCACATGTTTAGAATAATATGTATTTTTAATAAACTCAAGGAATAAAAAATAAAGCATAAATTTTTAATGGAATGTCTCTCTAGAAATACACTTATGCCAACAACAAAAAGAATTATAGACTAAATATAAAATAATTAAAGTGTATTTCCTGAAATTACTTACACTAAATATAATAAACACTATATTAGAGAGACTATTTCCATCTATAAACTAAGAAATTTTTCTTATAATTTTCAATAAAAACTCAGTAATCGCCACATTAACGTTAGATATAGCATTATTTGCTTATGTGGCTAAGACTTTGATGAAACTGATCATATTTTTGAATGTTAATACTATGCAGATATTATTGAGGAATTCGAAAGTCATAAAGCTCTTAAAGAAAAAGACAAAAAGAAATTAATTCTTTATTACTAAAACTATATAAACAAACATCTTTCAAAAAATCAAATTCCTAAAATAGACAAATTAATCAAAAATTTTAATTTCAAATTACTCAAAAAGCGTCTTGAAATGTTTAAACTACAAGATGAGTTGTTAGAAGAGCTTCTAGAGGGAAAAAAAAATTTAATCAAAAAATAAATAAAAATATATGATAGTGAAAGAACAAGAAGAAACTGATTGAAATTTACAAACTTTTATCTTTCAACATATTTGTAATATTTATAGTCTAAGCGATATCTATTGCAACTATGTCTCAATATTCTTAAATATTAAAACTATAATATTTTAATTAATTAATTAATTAATTGGAAATCATGCAGCTTAGATCATTAAGAACTGTAATAGATGGATCTTTTTGCGCTTAAAATTGAAATCCTGGAGAATTAACTGGATTTTCTTAAACTACAATACTATATGTGATAAAGTATGTTAATTTTCAGAGAAAATTGCTCCTAAACTAAGAATCAACATTGGATGGATGATTATGTCAATTAGCAAAGAGGAATAACTATATATTTGTAACATAATTCATGGAAGGTAATGGAGGCACTACAGCTCAATGACGAAATAATAATACAAGAAAAATGAAAAGGAATAGATAGAAAATTAATGATAAAAAGCGATAAAGTTCCATAATGATGTAAATCCATTGCACGAATGTAGAATATGATCACCTGCAAAAAATTAGAAGTGAATTAATGGAACAATTCATACAAGGAATACCAAACTTCCTAAGATTCAACAAATACAGAAAACAGGAAATATGATACTTATTTAGACTACGGGCCAAATGTAATGGAGCAGAATAAGCAATGAAAAGAAAGAAAAAAATCTAATAGAGAGTGAACAATTATAGAAAGGTAGATGAGATCCATATAATAGAAGATTGCAGATAATACAAAGAAGAAAGAGAATAGTTAATAGAAAATATCACGAACGTAATCATCAGTAATAACTAATAAAAATAAGCCTTCTTAAACTCAGGCTTGAAGAAACAGTATGAGGAAATTACAAATTCGAAAATCTGATACGAACTCTACAATTAATCAAAAAAAAGAAATAGATTCTCACATTAAAAATTTTCTGAGAGATATATAAGAGAAAAGAAAATAGGGTTATATTTAAAAAATTCCTCCTTATTAGAAAAAAATAAGAAAAACTACAGAGCAGGATCCATCGAGCATATTTGAATTTATAATCATTTATCAAGAGGACAAAAATAAAAATATTATTTAGCAACTTTATAACAATTCTAAGAAAATGTAGAAAGGAACTTGCGATGCCCTCAGAAAAGACTAACAAATAACTTAACTATCTAAAGACAATATAAAAAAAAAAAAATATGGAACTTAAAAATTTAAATCCTATTACCGCGCTCAAGTTAGTCTCAGGACAGCAAGAGATTGTGGTTAAGGGTTTGGATAAGGTTCACTCCTTATAACAACTAATATAACTATAAAACTAAAATAACCTAAATCAACTCATTGTTTTAACTTAATAATACTTTGAAACTTTTGATTTATAGCAGTCATAAATGTATTAGATCTACAAGAATATATTTGACTAAATTAGCAAAAATTACTTTCCGAAGAAAAATAACAAAGCAGAACTTATATGTGGAATGAGATTGAACTTTAAGAAAAATATTATTATTTATTTCTTAAATGAAAAAGACCTTAAAAAATTTATTAATGATCATAAGAATATAGAAATATTAGATAGCCAATCTGGACTTAAACTCCTCTTTTAAATCTAAGAAAAAATCTATTTGAAAAACCTTAACTTAGATAAATATAAGATTACCATTTTACCAACTTAACCAATTAGCCTCCAGGATATTCTTATGATTTTTGATTAAATCCTAAATATCTAAATAGTTGAAATACAACTAGATAATGAAAAGCAGCAAGAATAAGATATAACAAAAATTAGAACTTTTACATTACTTGTTAAATTGGCATAAGAATAAATAAATAAACTTCCAAACATCATACAATACTTAGATATAAAACTAAAATTAAGACATAAAAAATAAATATGTTGTTTATTCTGTAATGAAGAAGGTCATCATTTTAAATACTGTAGCAAAATTATAGGATAAAAAATTTAAACATTAAAAAAATAAAGGAAAGGTAAAAACAAAACCTAGATTTTGGATATAAATATAAAAATTTAAGGCTTGGAATAATAACTAAAGATTAATATAGAAAATGAAACTAAAAACTAAAGCAATTAAGCTCAACAAACTGAAATAAATAAGTAGATATATGCCTCTTATAACTAAAATAATATTTAAATTGACGACATTTTAGAACCCAATTAAGTATAGTAAGATTTTCAATCTTAACTTAATCTTAAGAATCTGGAACTGCAGCTCAACTAAGAATCTTTTTATGCAGAAAGTTAAAATACCATAAATCTAAGTAGATAATAGGAAAAGACTAAAAATTTTGGGTAAAAATAGGATTAATAGTTTATTATTTTGAATAATAACTCTTAAGAACCATAGAATATAGAAAGAAATAAAGCAAGTAGTATTTATAGCTGGGACTTAGAAACAAAATAAGCAAATAACCAAGAACATAAATTCAATCTTGGAGTAGCAAATCACCAAGAATAAATCTGAACTATTCTAAACTTTAATTATTATTATAAGAATAATTATATTAGTTATGCAATAAATAAGATTAATATCGTTATCAAGAGAAATTAAATGAATAAATTTCTAATCAAATTAATATAGTTAAAAAATTAATTAGTGGAAAATTAATTCCAAATTGACAACTTAGAATATATAGAAACAAAACAAAATAAAAAAATATTAGCTATGGAAGAAAAAATTTAACAATTATTATAAATCCAAGATAACTATAAACTAAATAATGAATATCTAATTGAGGATCTAGATAATTAAAATGGACTAAATGAACAATTAGAATAAGAGATTGAAAATTTAAATCTTAATTATGAAATAGAAATAGAACAGTATTTGAACAAAATAGTAAAAATAAAATAATAAAAAAGTTAAATAAAATAGGAATTAAATGGCAAAAATTTAGTAATAAAAAATGTTGAAAATAAACTAATATCAATACAATAAGAAAACCAAGCTTTAAAAATCTAAAAGTTAGACTTATATGAAAACTATTAAATTAAGATGAATCAGAATGAGGAAGAAACTTAATTTGCTATAAGAGCAAATGCAGAAAAAGATCATTAAATTAAAAGAAAAGAAATATTTATAGAATAATAAAAATAGAAGATAAACTATTTAGAAAATATCAACATTAACCTAAGGTAAAACCACTAGTAAAAACAAAAAATAAAATTTGATTTTAAGAATACCAAATAACAAAAACAAAAAATTAGCACTTTATTCTGTTATCTCTTGAACGAACAATAACAAACCAAAATATAGTAATTAGAAAATAGATCTTAATTACTTTAACAAAAATTTAATATTAAATAGCAAAATGATATAGAAATAGAGAAATACGATAAATACTAAAATAAAATAAAATAAAAATAGATCTAAACCTACAAAAAAATTAAAATTGGAAACATTAAATCTCTTAAAGTCAATAATTAAACTTAAAAATTTGATGAAAAAACTGAAAATAATCAATAAGAAAAAAAGCATAATAAAAATTGATAATTGAAAAATACTAAAAAATTGGAAAAAAAAATTAAGAAATTTTAAAGAATAAGCTTAAACATGCCTTAAATAAATTACTAATAATAATGGTTAAAGATACATATAAATGATTAATTAAAAGCCTATGTGGAAGATACAAAAAAGAAAAAGCGATATATAGAAACATATATCGATTATAAGCTAGAAAAAATAATTCCATAAAAACAAGCATAATTTCATTTCTTGATGAAGTTAATAAAACAAAATAAAAAATTTCTAAGTATCTAAACAATTAATGATAAAATGACACTGTGTCTTTGTGCTGGCAAATTAAATGGTGGTATGTAATCATAAAATTATTCATATATTAGTCAATAAAATTTAAGAACACAATATAACTAACAAAATAATCCTTAATGAATAATGAATTAAAATTAAGATTACTAAAAATATATTCACTTAAGAAACAATCTTACTAAATTCGAAAAAATATAATACAACTACCTAGATGAATATTATTAACTTTTTCCCAATTTTGAATAATTTAATTAATTTAATTATAAACTAGATAATCCAAACATGTTCAGAGAAAATTTAAAAATGATTTAAAGAAAAGAAAAAATTTTAAAAATAGGATCGTTTAATATAGGTGGAGGATATTTCGACAAAAAAGAAATAATATTTGAATTAATTAAGAAACATAATCTCAACATTATTCTATTATAAGAAACTTTTATTAAAAAAGAACCAAAAACCCTACATAAATCTTTTAATTAATTCTTCTTGCCAGGTCTTACTTAAAAAGCAGGTTTAATTTCTTTCTTTAAAAAGGACCTAGACGTTCAAGAAATATTACTTGAGGAAAATTTTAATAGGATCTAAGCATTTATTTTGGATGAAATTATAATAATAAATGTTTATCTTCCCACTAGTAATTATACTCAACAGTTCATAAATGATTGTTACTTAAACATAGGAAAAATAATATAATAAAATTAGAATAAACATTTCATTATTGCTGGAGACTTTAATGCGCACCTATATAATTATGATAATTAAACAGATACAGATCTCTAATTATTTAATTTTACATAAGCTAATGAACTCATAGATACAAATTAAAAATAAATTCCCACACATTAAATAAAATAAAACAAAAGACAATAAATCATTGACTATATCTTCTTAGACTAGGACTTAGAGTAATCAACAAAATACATATTCACAGTAGATAAAGAAACAGGAGTTAATACTGACCATTATCTCTTAGTACTGAATATAATGCTAAAATAAATGACGGTTAATTTAAATGCAGAAAATTAGTAAATAAGAATGATATATAATCTAAATAAACTGTAAGACTAAGAAAAACTATAATTATATAAAAACTAATTCCTTGGTGCTTATGATTTTTTTGAAAATAATATATAAAATTTGAATTTATCGTTATAATACAGATTTATTAAAAATTTAATCCACATTGCAGCTCTTGAGATACTTGATCAAAGACAGTAAAATCAGCCAAAACTGCCTTCATCTGTAGTGATATAAATGAATAAAGCCAGAAATTCAAGAATATAATATATAAATAAATTAAACTAATTTAACCGTATGAATGATGAAGTCATCTAAATGAAATTAGAGGCAAAAAGGTAAAAGAAAAAATTCGCAAAAATGAAGAATGCCATGTGAAAAAATATAAATGGATAAAAATAAATAAATTTGAACGGTAATAACCAGGAAATGGCTAAGCAAGCAAATAAAATTTTCAATCCTAACAAAGCTCTAAATATGAATCTCAATTCAAATTAGACAGAATAATTTATTAAAAATTGAGAAAGTGTATTAAACTAATATAAAGATACTAATCAATAAGAAATACTTAAAGAAGTAATAAAAATAGATGAAATCTACAAACAAAATAAAATTCTTTAATAAAAAATAGCATAATCATGGAGTAAAATAATATACTAAGAAGTTGCTGATATAATAAGATACCTCCCAAATAATAAAGCTGCAGGTTTTGATTAAATACCAAATGAATTAATTAAATATGCAGGACATGAACTTTGAAAAATTTTAACAAAATTCTATCAAAACTGCTAACGCGATTAATTAATCCCTGCCGAACTAAATAAAATTAAAACAATAATGATCCATAAAAAAGATTCCAAATATGATTGAAAAAATTATAGACCAATAGCAATTATAAATACAATCTAAAAAATATTCGACAAGATAATATCAAACCATATATATAAAGATGTAATTGAGTAAAACCAAATTAATAAAGACTAAAAAGGATTCATAAAGAAAATGCAAACTACAATAAACATATGACAAATATAATAGATAATGAATCATTATTAAGAAAGTAAGAAAAAAAAGGAAGAAAATGAATCGTTGATTTTTACCTTGATTGATATTGAGAAAATGTTTGATTCTATAAATCACTATTTACTTTTTAAATAACTAGAAAGATTTAAAATAGCCGATAACTTAATAAAAACATTGAAAAACATATATTCTCAAGTACAAATACACTTTTAACTAGAAGACTAAATCACTAGAAAAATAGACTACAAAAATGGTATACTTTAAGGAAGCTCATCAGGACCTATACTAGCCATAATTTATTATGATATTGCTATGTAATACTTAGAATAATATAATAAATTAGGATACAAGATAGGAAATACATAATACTCAAAATTAGCATGAGCTGACGATTTATTATTAGTCTCCAACAACGCTTAAAGAATGTAATAATTAATAGATCAAACTTAAAGAATATTCAATATAATAAAATTAAAAATAAACTTAATAAAAACCGAATGCATTAATATTAGTAAAGAGAAATAAGAGAACTAAAAAAAATTAGATTTGAAAATATAAGGGAAGCTAATTTAATAAAAGAAAACTGTTGAATATTTAGGATTCACAATTGATTAGAATAATTAATTAATTACACATATACAAAAAGTATAAAATAAATATTAGTAGGCCAAGTACTTATTTTAATAGAAATTTTACAGCAGATTTAATAAGACGATCCCAATTAATTTCAAAAATTTATTCAGATTATTTATTCTACCTAAATTAGAATATGGTGCTGAAATAATTCCATATAGTATACAAACTGGAATAACAAAGGTGAAAAATTAAATACATGTAAGTTAACGATAAATTATAAGATAATATATGAAAATGCCATAAGCATCCTGAAATGAGTTACAACACATAGATTTTAACTGACTTGGATTTGAATAAATAACTGCAAAAAGATATTTTAAATTTTATAGAAAACTAAATGACTTATATAATCAATAGTAATAATCTAAGAATAAAGATGAAAAGTTTATCCAATTATTCTAAATAAGTTAAAAAAATAAGACTTAATAACAGAAATAAATTAAAAAAATGTAAAAGAAATTTAAAATAGATTTAAAAGCTTTATAAAATCTAAATATGATGTAATTCGATAAAAAAATTGATGTAAAAATTAAAGAACAATTTTTTAATTAAACAATTTAGAGAATAACAAAAACAACAAAAAAAAGAAAAAAAGAAATGATCACAGCAAAAATTATAACAAAGTAATTCAAAAATGTAGAAAAATTCCCAATTATAACCTACTTTTTATTGAACAAAGAGAAAACGCAACCATCAAAATTAATATTCAGACTGAGAACCTAACTACTTTTTTTTAGAAGTGATCTTCAAGAAAGACATATTCCTTAAGAATATGATTAATGCTTATGTCAAGAAAAAGAGACATTCTAACACATATTCAAATGTAAATACTACCAAACAACTATAGATAATATTAAAACCTAAATAGATAAAATTATTAAAAGCAAAAATAAAGCGTAAAATAATATAAACTAAGCAAATATTTATGAAAATATAGAACAAGAGCTCTTAGAATATAATTAAAACATAATAAATTAAATATTTTGCAAAAAAGACTATATGAATCAAATTGATAGAATAATAAAATCTACATGAAGCAGAATAAAACAAACATGAAAACAAATATATTCTTTCTAAAACTTAATGAAAATAAGACAAGTAAATCTAATCTTAATGAGACAAGAAGAAATACTACAACATTTTCAAGAGTACTTAAAAGTAGAATTGTATTGAGTTTAGACTTAAAACTTCAAAGCTATTAAGCAAACTATATTATTTTTAATTTAATTTAATTTAAATCTAAAGACAAATGAAAGAGTTAGAAAAGTAAAAGATAGAAATAGAATTCTACTATTTTAAAAAAACCTAAAGATGGAGATTGACTCTAACTATTCAGATCAGGATATAATGAATCTATTGGAATAAAATTTAGAAGATTCTGGTCTGATAAGATAATTTCCAAGAATACTCTTACTTTTTATTTTCTCTTAATTTGTGGTCAAAATATCAATGGTGAAACCACGTAAATAAATTGATTGGTTAATAAATTCATTCATAAAATCTTTCTTCAGCATTTATAGTTTTTTTTTTATTTTTTTGGTTTTTTTAATTTTTTTTGATTTTTAGATCTTAATCGATTGTTCATTTTTACACTTTTTTTTTTATTACTTTTAAACTTCGATTTTTTTTTCGTTTCATTTATAACTTTCTTATGTTGTCGATTTATATACCTTTTATCATCTAAAACAAATTTAATTTTTTATTGTTTATTTCTTTTTCTTTTAAGATTTCTGATAATTTCCTTTTTCAATCATCATTTTTTCTGTTTTTTCTCTATTATAGCCATTTGAGTTTATAATTTTTGCTTATTTTCTATTTTTTTGTGGTCTTATATTAATTTATATCTGGTTTGTTTACATGTTTTAAGTGTTGTTAGTCTGATCTTATGAAGTGCTTCAAAAATATTTAATTTTCTTTAATGGGAGTAAAGTTTTATTGTTATTTTTTTAGTTAAATAAATAAATTGGATTATAGAGCGCATAGCACTCTCGTTGGTGCGCAGCTCTTTAAATTAATTTTATTTAATGTCGAAAAAAAAATTTATGTCCCTCTGTCCCTGTTTTCCCTTCCTGCAGTCCCTGTAATTTTTCCTTCCAAAGCATAGGATGCAATATGCGATTACGGGTACATTTCCCCGACCTATAATGAAGAAAGTTTCCTCCTGGCATTCCTAGTTCTTCAGCTTATTACATCGGCTTTCTCTTGTCATTGATTTCTCTTTCTCCGATTTATCCTCCGTCTGCGCTTATTTTTTATTTGCCTTGCTGGGCCTCCAAGCAACATCCGAAGGAAAGGGCTTTCCACCCTATTTAAATTATATATTATAAAGAAAATTGAATGAAAAAAAGAAATAGGAAAAGATTATAGAGCAGGAAAAGGATATTTTTTATGAGTTTATAAAAGCTTGATTAAGAAGAAAAGAATTAGAAACGAAAATTAGCAAAGTATGTAAAAAAAAAATGGACGCTTGTAACAAAGAATCAATAAAACGTAGATAGATAGAAGACAGAAGAACAAGAGATATTGAAGAAGAAAATGATGAAGATATAGAACTAATAAGAGAAGAATTTTTATTACCTGAAGGCTTACATGAAGAAATAGACATGTATTGAAACATTTATTAAAGAGCTGCGCACCAACGAGGTGCTACGCGCTCTATAATCAAATTTATTTATTTATTTATATAATTTAAAATATGGACGGTGAGTCTTAATCTAGTCTCTAGCTTGAGACTCAATATCAGAAAAAGCGAGTCTTATTCTGTAGTTTGCGCCTCAGAAGCTCTCCTATTCACTATGCCGTCAACTTGGATAGGAGCTTGGTGGAAAGCAAGGCATAGCTGAGGCAAAAATAAACTAAAATTTTTAACTATAGAAGATACTCAAGACTGACTTTTGTACTTTAATGAGAATTCCTTAAGAATTTCAACTCCAGCCTTAGACAGAGTCACAAGAATAGAGAGAAGAAGGTTTCACATTTGTGAATTAAAACAAGGAGAAAAGAGTATCAAGACTATATTATTAAAACATTAATCCGTGGATAGCCTATAATGGCAGACCCACATTAATTAATTAATTTATTTATTTGCGTATTATCTGTTCACTTTCTCTTTCATTTTTACATTTAATATTGCGTTTAGCTGGAGGAATTTAAATTTCATCTTTTTCATGTTTTCTTTTGCAAGGATTTTATTATTTAATAACAGTGCGATTCTAGTTTTCAATATAATTAATGTTTGCTTAGCTCATTTAATCTTTTTATCAAGGCTTGGTTTTTAGATCAAATAATTCTTTCATTAATTACTTATTAATTTCTTATTATTTTCTTAAGTTTTACTCAAATTTTTAATTGTTACAAATGAAGTTAAATATTTAGCTAATGATAGAATTACTGGAGTTTTATATAATTCTCATCAAGCAAACTTGTCTAGCAAAATTGATTATACTATTCAACTTTTATTGTACTAGATGAAGCATTTGAACATTAAACTTTAACTTAGATTTTTTTATCCTAACTTATATTGTCTGTTTAAGTTTGACTAATTTTATGTGAATTTACTTCCGTTTAAGTTTGCATTTCAACTTGAATTATTTTTTGTATTTGTAACTGATAAGTATAAATTATTGTATTATTTTCTAATTCTCTTTGTTTTTATATTAATATATCTTAAATGATATTTTATTTTCATGGTAAATCTGTTTTATACATCATATATTACTTATTTCCATTTTAATATTGCTTTTCTAATTCTTTACTCAAATATAAAATTTAATTTTTTAGCATTAAACACTAATCAGCAGATTATTGATTTAAATATTAATAATTTTATAATTAAGCTTCAGTGTTTATTTTTTATTTAATAAGCTTCTTAAAGTTCTTGTTAGATATGCTTTAATGCTTATTCTTATTATTTATATTTCAATTTAAACTTGCAGGAAGTTTATTTATTTATGGGTTAGTATATCACTAGATTATAAATTTTTTTGTGTTTATTTATGACTTTTAACTAGTTCTGTTTAAGTAAATTATTCATTACTAAGAGTTTATTCAATATATTTCTTTATTTCATCTGTTTAAATTAACTTTTCTTTTGAGCTATCATAATTTGTTTATATTGATTATTCATTTCTTCCAGAAATGCTTATACCAGTCTAGATAATTTAATTAATAAGGCAAATTCAGGAATTTGCTTAAACTTCTTTATCTAAAATTATATTTAATTTGTTGCAAAATTTAACTTTTTAGACCTTATTTTTAATTATTATTACTCTTATAGATCTAACATTAGCATCTAATTTTCATTTTTGATTTCCTTTATTTTCTTAGTAATTTTATTTATATAAGTCTTATACTATTCAAAGGTTGCTTCATAAGAACTTTTCATGACTTAAATATTTTGATTATTTTATGTAAGAATAGTGTTTAGTTTTTCTAAAGAATTGTTATTATATATAAAAAAATATAAAATGGACGTCGGCCGCATCAGACAAATTAGTAAGTAATCTGGTACAGAGTATATTGCATTGCGAGTAATCTCACACTAGATGTCACAACGGGGAATGGTGGATAAGCTCCGTTGAGACATACCTAACTTACCCCAAGGGTTCTCTCTAGCAGTATGAAAGTTTGATTGACGGGCCTTCTTATTACCGATTTAATAACTATCTCTTATTTGGACCTTATTCAAGAAGACTGAAGCATTTTACTCAAGATTTTAGAATAAATTTTAATAAGAAGATTCCCTATTTGGAGAAGCTGACATGACTCATCAGACTTCTAGAATTTTAACAAGAAACATGAGAAAATTTTTCTTAATATTAAATATTAATATTGAAAGAGCTGCGCGCCAATGAGGTGCTACGCGCTCTATAATCATTTTATTTATTTGTTTATTTATCTGTTAATTTTTATATTTTAATCTTGAGTTCTTTTACTTCATATAGAAGTATTTCATTTTATTTTTCAACTTAAAGAGTATCTTAAATATTCATAATATTATTTACTGCTTTTAACTGGTTAGAGAATGAATTATCAAAAAGTATCTTACTATGTAGAGGATACTTTTGATACGAGTGCTGAGACTGAGGTACCAATCTAGTTTTTTTTATCTATAAATATATTTTTGAATCTTTAGAACTCTTGTTAGTTAATTTCCAGTTCTTAAGGAATTTCGAAGTAATTTTAACGAAATTCGAAGGATCTTTTTAACTGGAGATTAACTACAACTATTTAATAAAGCTCTTAACAAGTTTATAATATGCTTTACGGATTTGAGTTGAAATGAATCAGGTTAAATTTTAGAAAGTAGTCGAGCATCTACCTATGCTCATTTAATTAGATAGCAGTTCTTTATTTTTAGGTAAAGAAGATTCGTCAAGATTTTAATCCCGTGATATTTAGAAATAATACATTTTTTTATATTTACAATTTATTTAAAGAGTTATTTCCTATAGCTTCTTCTATGTATGGAATACAATCGCTTCCATAACCAAAATCTTGATTATAAAGAATTTTATTATTATAGATGCATTATATGGAGTGATTCTTTTCTAAATTGTTAATTTGCTTAAAATTCATGCTTGGGTTTTCTGGCATTCTAAGATTCTTGACTCCAGATGTTTTTAATATGAAATATTTTCTTATATCCAATGATCCAAATACTTAAATTCCTTCACTTTCTCTATTGTTATACCTTTTATCGTGATTATATCTTATTTTTGTCATGCATTAACATTTCATACCATCCATTTTGTTTTGTCCGTAATTTATAAATTATAGCGTTATGATCATTATTATAGTATATCAATCATATCATCTAGTTAATCTGGATGAACAAATGGTACAATATCATCAGCATATGCTAGGGTGCCTACATATCTTACTTCTGTTTCCAATTCCGTTTCAGTCTGCATTTTAATACCAACTTCTTTTATCCTTTAGTTCATTCAATAACTAATTTAATAATATATTGAATAATCTCCGGGGAGCAGACACATCCTTATTTAACTCCGTTTTAAGTTTCAAATTCTTCAGAAATAAGATAATTTATTCTTAATCTTATTCTCTCATCTTTATATATGATTGATAGGAAACTTTTCATTCCTTACTGTACTTAGATCTTATTCAGGATTTTTCATAAATTTGATCAAATCACTGAATCAAATTCTTTTTAAATAAAATAAAAATGACGATCATCTCTTGATTGTTATAATAAAGTCATTCAAGTATTGTTCTTAGATAGAATATTTATTGAGAGCATAAATTAACTACTTTAAATCCGTATCACAATTCATCGTAACCTCTTTACAAGTAAGGATTTGAATATTAAATAGTCAGAGATCATGATTTTCAAAAGGAGATTTATAAGTGATATGGGAAAATAGCAAAAAGGGTCATATGTGTTTGATTATTGTCAGCTATATAAAGTAGGATTTCTGCTTAGGTATTTATCGAAAAAATCAACCTTTAAATTTATATTGCAGTAATATTTATATTAAACTCTACTCCTACTAAAATAAGTCCTTCTTATTTTTATCTGGTCCTGAAATTTCTTTTTGCTTACTTGGTATAGAAACTTTTTCATGTTTTATATAAATTATTTTATTGATTTTAATTTAAAAATATTATTGAATGCAATTATTTAAATTAATGATAGCTTATAATTATCTGGAATATTTTTGAATGTAACAAATTATAAGACATAAAAAAGAATCTTTTGTTTCGAGAATTTAATAATACATTTCCTGATTTTTTTTTATTTCATTTAAAAAAAGTAAAATATTTTCTGAATAAGTTTTCAAATAATTTTCAAATCTTTTAGATATATAAAAAAATAAGAAAAGACTTTATAAATATTTTATGAGGAAAAAAGAAAATGATAAAAATTTTCAAAATAAAATTAAATTGTATCGTTAAATAAACGCAAAAAATCTTTTATCGACGATTAAAAATATTCTTTTGATATGACAATAGTAAAAAAATAAAAAAAATTTATAAAAATGTGTAAACAAATGAGGTCTTACAGGTACCTGTCTTGACGTTCCATAGTCTCACCGTCTTATCTCAACTTCCCGATACGATGAACTCTGAATCACTGGATATAGCCACAGCATATACACAACTAGTGTGACCACTCATGGTCTTACAGGTACCTGTCTTGACGTCCCATAGTCTCACCGTATTATCATGACTTCCCGATACGATGAACTCTGAATCACTGGATATAGCCACAGCATATACACAACTAGTGTGACCACTCATGGTCTTACAGGTACCTGTCTTGACGTCCCATAGTCTAACCGTCTAATCTCCACTTCCCGATACGATGAACTCTGAATCACTGGATATAGCCACAGATGATACATAACTAGTGTGACCACTCATGGTCTTACAGGTACCTGTCTTGACGTTCCATAGTCTCACCGTATTATCATAACTTCCCGATACGATGAACTCTGAATCACTGGATATAGCCACAGCATTTACATAACTAGTGTGACCACTCATGGTCTTACAGGTACCTGTATTGACGTTCCATAGTCTCACCGTCTCATCATCACTTCCCGATACGATGAACTCTGAATCACTGGATATAGCCACAGCATATACATAATCTGTGTGACCACTCATGGTCTTACAGGTACCTGTCTTGACGTTCCATAGTCTCACCGTATTATCATAACTTCCCGATACGATGAACTCTGAATCACTGGATATAGCCACAGCATTTACATAACTAGTGTGACCACTCATGGTCTTACAGGTACCTGTATTGACGTTCCATAGTCTCACCGTCTCATCATCACTTCCCGATACGATGAACTCTGAATCACTGGATATAGCCACAGCATATACATAATCTGTGTGACCACTCATGGTCTTACAGGTACCTGTCTTGACGTTCCATAGTCTCACCGTATTATCATAACTTCCCGATACGATGAACTCTGAATCACTGGATATAGCCACAGCATTTACATAACTAGTGTGACCACTCATGGTCTTACAGGTACCTGTATTGACGTTCCATAGTCTCACCGTCTCATCATCACTTCCCGATACGATGAACTCTGAATCACTGGATATAGCCACAGCATATACATAACTAGTGTGACCACTCATGGTCTTACAGGTACCTGTCTTGACGTTCCATAGTCTCACCGTCTTATCTCAACTTCCCGATACGATGAACTCTGAATCACTGGATATAGCCACAGATCTTACATAATCTGTGTGACCACTCATGGTCTTACAGGTACCTGTCTTGACGTCCCATAGCCTCACCGTATAATCTGCACTTCCCGATACGATGAACTCTGAATCACTGGATATAGCCACAGATCTTACATAATCTGTGTGACCACTCATGGTCTTACAGGTACCTGTCTTGACGTTCCATAGTCTCACCGTATTATCATAACTTCCCGATACGATGAACTCTGAATCCCTGGATATAGCCACAGCATTTACATAACTAGTGTGACCACTCATGGTCTTACAGGTACCTGTCTTGACGTCCCATAGCCTCACCGTATAATCTGCACTTCCCAATACGATGAACTCTGAATCACTGGATATAGCCACAGATCTTACATAATCTGTGTGACCACTCATGGTCTTACAGGTACCTGTCTTGACGTTCCATAGTCTCACCGTATTATCATAACTTCCCGATACGATGAACTCTGAATCACTGGATATAGCCACAGATCATACATAATCTGTGTGACCACTCATGGTCTTACAGGTACCTGTCTTGACGTTCCATAGTCTCACCGTCTTATCTCAACTTCCCGATACGATGAACTCTGAATCACTGGATATAGCCACAGATCATACAGAATCTGTGTGACCACTCATGGTCTTACAGGTACCTGTCTTGACGTCCCATAGCCTCACCGTATAATCTGCACTTCCCAATACGATGAACTCTGAATCACTGGATATAGCCACAGCATATACATAACTAGTGTGACCACTCATGGTCTTACAGGTACCTGTCTTGAAGTTCCAAAGTCTCACCGTCCTATCTCAACTTCCCGATACGATGAACTCTGAATCACTGGATATAGCCACAGATCTTACATAATCTGTGTGACCACTCATGGTCTTACAGGTACCTGTCTTGACGTCCCATAGCCTCACCGTATAATCTGCACTTCCCAATACGATGAACTCTGAATCACTGGATATAGCCACAGCATATACATAACTAGTGTGACCACTCATGGTCTTACAGGTACCTGTCTTGACGTTCCATAGTCTCACCGTCTTATCTCAACTTCCCGATACGATGAACTCTGAATCACTGGATATAGCCACAGATCTTACATAATCTGTGTGACCACTCATGGTCTTACAGGTACCTGTCTTGACGTCCCATAGCCTCACCGTATAATCTGCACTTCCCGATACGATGAACTCTGAATCACTGGATATAGCCACAGATCTTACATAATCTGTGTGACCACTCATGGTCTTACAGGTACCTGTCTTGACGTTCCATAGTCTCACCGTATTATCATAACTTCCCGATACGATGAACTCTGAATCCCTGGATATAGCCACAGCATTTACATAACTAGTGTGACCACTCATGGTCTTACAGGTACCTGTCTTGACGTCCCATAGCCTCACCGTATAATCTGCACTTCCCAATACGATGAACTCTGAATCACTGGATATAGCCACAGATCTTACATAATCTGTGTGACCACTCATGGTCTTACAGGTACCTGTCTTGACGTTCCATAGTCTCACCGTATTATCATAACTTCCCGATACGATGAACTCTGAATCACTGGATATAGCCACAGCATTTACATAACTAGTGTGACCACTCATGGTCTTACAGGTACCTGTATTGACGTTCCATAGTCTCACCGTCTCATCATCACTTCCCGATACGATGAACTCTGAATCACTGGATATAGCCACAGCATATACATAATCTGTGTGACCACTCATGGTCTTACAGGTACCTGTCTTGACGTTCCATAGTCTCACCGTATTATCATAACTTCCCGATACGATGAACTCTGAATCACTGGATATAGCCACAGCATTTACATAACTAGTGTGACCACTCATGGTCTTACAGGTACCTGTATTGACGTTCCATAGTCTCACCGTCTCATCATCACTTCCCGATACGATGAACTCTGAATCACTGGATATAGCCACAGCATATACATAATCTGTGTGACCACTCATGGTCTTACAGGTACCTGTCTTGACGTTCCATAGTCTCACCGTATTATCATAACTTCCCGATACGATGAACTCTGAATCACTGGATATAGCCACAGCATTTACATAACTAGTGTGACCACTCATGGTCTTACAGGTACCTGTATTGACGTTCCATAGTCTCACCGTCTCATCATCACTTCCCGATACGATGAACTCTGAATCACTGGATATAGCCACAGCATATACATAACTAGTGTGACCACTCATGGTCTTACAGGTACCTGTCTTGACGTTCCATAGTCTCACCGTCTTATCTCAACTTCCCGATACGATGAACTCTGAATCACTGGATATAGCCACAGATCTTACATAATCTGTGTGACCACTCATGGTCTTACAGGTACCTGTCTTGACGTCCCATAGCCTCACCGTATAATCTGCACTTCCCGATACGATGAACTCTGAATCACTGGATATAGCCACAGATCTTACATAATCTGTGTGACCACTCATGGTCTTACAGGTACCTGTCTTGACGTTCCATAGTCTCACCGTATTATCATAACTTCCCGATACGATGAACTCTGAATCCCTGGATATAGCCACAGCATTTACATAACTAGTGTGACCACTCATGGTCTTACAGGTACCTGTCTTGACGTCCCATAGCCTCACCGTATAATCTGCACTTCCCAATACGATGAACTCTGAATCACTGGATATAGCCACAGATCTTACATAATCTGTGTGACCACTCATGGTCTTACAGGTACCTGTCTTGACGTTCCATAGTCTCACCGTATTATCATAACTTCCCGATACGATGAACTCTGAATCACTGGATATAGCCACAGATCATACATAATCTGTGTGACCACTCATGGTCTTACAGGTACCTGTCTTGACGTTCCATAGTCTCACCGTCTTATCTCAACTTCCCGATACGATGAACTCTGAATCACTGGATATAGCCACAGATCATACAGAATCTGTGTGACCACTCATGGTCTTACAGGTACCTGTCTTGACGTCCCATAGCCTCACCGTATAATCTGCACTTCCCAATACGATGAACTCTGAATCACTGGATATAGCCACAGCATATACATAACTAGTGTGACCACTCATGGTCTTACAGGTACCTGTCTTGAAGTTCCAAAGTCTCACCGTCCTATCTCAACTTCCCGATACGATGAACTCTGAATCACTGGATATAGCCACAGATCATACAGAATCTGTGTGACCACTCATGGTCTTACAGGTACCTGTCTTGACGTTCCATAGTCTCACCGTCTTATCTCAACTTCCCGATACGATGAACTCTGAATCAATTCATTTTACTGATTAGTAAATAATGCTTTTTATGCTAAAAATTTTTACATGTACGTAATATATTATCTTTGTCTTTAATTTTTTTTGCATCAAATTTCTAATTAAACATTAAAAGTCATAATACTTAATTTTTGATTTTAGAGATAATAAATAATTTAAAATCAGCAAGTTAATTATTTGAGTTTATTCTTTTTCAGATGCTGAATTTTCATCTCAAAGAGGAAAATCCTTTTCAGATATATAACTTTAAAGAAAAAATTATTTTATAAATTTTGAAATTTACTATCGTAACTCTTTAAAATATAAAAATAAATGCTGACTTTTTACATTTCAATAAGTTGATTATATTGTAAGACCTATTATGTTTAATACAGAAAAGATTAACTTGATTTTTGGATAGAATTGAATTAAGCATAGAATGATTTCAATAAAAGCTTTTTAAGCAACAAGTTCAACTTTTAACGAGACATTATATATTGATGTAACTGGTTATATTGTAAACTCATTTTGTCAATAAAGTATTTCTGATTCTGGTATTATTGAAGTAAGAAAGCATTGATTTTCCAAGTTCGATAGTAGACTAATTTTTTATTATCAACTGGAAAAAAGAAGATAAATACTTTGAGCAGATTTAACAATTATCTGACTTTTAATATGAATCTGTAGAATTCCTTGATTATAGCAAATTTAAAATCTTTGCAAAGTATATAAGAGACAAAATACAGCATTATTCTATAATAAAACTACTCAAAATTTTAAAGAAAAGAAATCGGCTAAAAACGAGCAGTTTAGTAACTTTTCCAATTTCCACGAATTACTTACACTAATTTAATACAATCATTAAAACAAAATATAGAAGTGTATATAAGCTTAGAGCTTATCTTATAATTTTCGAAAAGATATTAAAGTTCTTCATTATTCTATTGATAGTTTCTATTATATATGTGGAGAGTATGATAAATTAAGCGCATTTTTAAATGTATATATTAATCTAATAAAAGTGATTGACTATCCTAAAAGATTGGAATTATGACTTAAGATGTCTTATATTATATGATTAAGAATTTATAGACTTCTTTCCAAGTTTTATTTTGCATATTTAGATTTATAATTAAAAAATATTTCACAAGAAACTTATTTCAAGAAGACCTGAATTATTGGAAATAGAGAAAGCAAAAAAGGAAGAAGTTAAAGATGAGTAGAAGAAATGAAGAAAAATGATGAGATAAAGATAAGATTAAATAACAATTTTAAAACTTTTACTAACGTCTATAATTGAAGGAATCAATTCTTGCAACTAAAGATATCAAAAAATCTCTTTTGGTTTTAAATTTAAACTTTTTTCAGCATAATTTATCATTCTCTCATTCTTTTTGAATAAGTTTTTAAAGCTGTGAACATTAACACTAGGTTTTAATTTATATTTCATGATTGCCAAAATTTTTAGCATTAAGTTTATATTATTATTGTTAAAAAAAAGATGGAAAATGAAAGGAATATTCGACTGTCTAAATGTTTGGTAAGGAATGAAAGAAAAAACTGAATAAAGAACTAGATAAAAAGTAGAAATCAATAGCAAAACCATCAAATTTCTCTTCAGAAGGCAAAGTAATGGTTGGACAAGATGATGCAAGCACTTCGCTTTTAACAAAATGGAAAAGATGAAAATTTTATTTTCTAAATATGAAGAGCAAATATACAATCAAGGAAAAATAATTAGAGAACTTATGGATAACATAGAGGATTAAAATAACGAGTTATTAATTCTTAGGCAACAACAAATATAAAAAAATGTTGTGACAGAACAATAGCTCTGTATTCAGTCTTAGAAAAATTTTTAAGCAAGGAGTAAATATGAGTATTTAATTCCTCACTTCTTAAACTAAAGATCAAGAAATAATTATTGAATAAAATAATGATAAAAATTTAATTCGAAGAAAGAACAATTAGAAAAATTAGTTTCCCTTAGTGGATTAAACTTTACTTAAATAATAATAATAATAGTAAACTAAATGTTAAAAAAATGTTTTGGCATATTCTGGACTTTCAACCAGTTCCTGCCGCCATTTTTTTGACTCGGATGGATACCGCGACCATTTTTTTTATGTGGATGGTTACCACTGATTGCTTTCAAAAGAGCGCATAGGCAGTTTTTATTTGTATATTCCTGTTGGAGTTATCCATAGAAAATTCAATGCTCTTCATGTTCTTTATTATACCTTTTCATTTAATTTTTTTCATTCTCAGCATCTTCTTAATAAGTGGTAATTGGATTGGCAATATCAACATTATTTTTTAATCTTCTTTTGACTAATATGTTTTTTAAATAGCTTATTTTCAATATTTTCTAGTCTTTTAATTAAGTTATTATCATATCTAATTTCTTTCTGTTCTTAAACACTTTATAATGGAGTGAAAGTTTTTTCGATTTCCATCTTTGATGTACGTTAAGATTTTTATTGCGATTACATTCAAAGTTGTTCTTCCGTTATTACCTTGTTTTCTATTAGCTGATTCTTAAGGATTTCCATTTCATTATTTTGCACGTCAATGTTTGTTGTAAGTTCCCGTATTAATAAGTCTTAATTATATATTGTTTCTTCGTATCGGGATATAATTTTTTACATTTGTTCGATCTTTTGTCGTAGTTCCTCTGAAATATCTGATTTAAATTCCTCAGCTTGCAAAGTTCCGATCATTATTTTACCTTATGAGTCGGAGCTTGATTCTTCTTATTGTTTTGCTTTTTATCGAAGAACTTAAGCAGCCTTTTTCCGAGCATTTCTTATTTGATTTTTATTTAATCTAATGTTCTGCTCCATCTTTTTTTTTTTTTTTTACTTTACTTAAATATTAAATTGCTTATAAATACTTAAAAATCGTAAAGTTGAAATAGAAAAAACGAATTCTAAGCATAAATTAATATATTGCTCTATATCCATTTTTATGTAAATGAAATATTTTTTATTTAAAGATATTATTGGATCATACCTTTAACTCTCTTTTATAATTTAATATGATTAAATAATTAGCTTCATTATAATTATCTTTCGTTCCTTTTATCGATTACTGTTTATTTTTCTATTTTATATATCATCCTTAATATTAGCTACTTTGTATTATATCAAAGCTAATAATTATTTATTTTAGAGTTTGCTATAAGAATAAAATCATAATATTTTAGTATCCCTTTAGAAAACTTTTTATTTGGATTAAAGGAGAAAAAATTACTAATTTGATATCACTTAGTATATACTAGATCTTTCATATATATAAACTTAAAAAATTAGGTATTTTTACTTCATTTAAGCCCTTTTTACGTCTGTTCTCACGTTAGATAAAATTCTTGCAACAGTTTTTCCTCCTTTCCTATTAGTCTGGCTAATCATATGTTCCTGAAATTTCATTCCTTAGACAGTATCCATTCCATTTCTTACACTAATAAATTATTTTCTATCTTCTTACTCTAATCCAAGCGTTTTTCTTAAAATCTTCTAGAAGAATCATATAATAGATGCTAACTTTAGTAGAATCTCTTGCATTACTTCTTCATTTTCTGCATTTTACGACGTGTCTTCTAAGCCTTTAATTACAGTGAGTCCTCTCTTTTTTAAAAGAAAAATCCTTTACAGCTTCAATAGAGATACTATACTCTATTACAGTAGAAGCATTGCTTTTTCGGTTAGCTTTACTAAACTCTCAGGAAATTGGCAAACTACTAGATAGGGTACTCTATTCCAAAAAATTCTTTATGTGTTTCTGGTTAGAGTTGATTGGAGGATACAATTAAAAGTTTTTCTTGTGCCGCAAGAAAATTCCTTGTTCCAAATTGCTATTCTAAGATTATATAGTCTTCTTGCCAAGCTAAAATTACCAAAAATCTCTAGACCTCTCTTCTGACAAATTAAAGTTCCATACAAATCAGAGCACATCTTTCGCACTTAGAAGTTTTCATACCTGAGTAGCTAGATTTTTTGCCACAACTCAAGAGCGAGCTATTCCTCAATTCCGGAGTTTGATTAGGAGAATTCTCACGATTAAATATGTGCAAAGCTATAAGAGTTTCCATATATATAAATCTCTTAGTAATTAATTTTGAAGTGTCTTTATTATAAATCTAGTTAAAAATTATAGCGAAAGGTTCTAAATTTTGAAATTGAAGTTTTTTCTCTTTCATAAATTTATTAATTTAGTATATGTATAAATTGGAAGTTATCTTGTTTCATTATCATTATATTCAAAGTAAAATGTGCAATTTACATTGATCTCATACTGCTTGTAGCATTTAAAAAGAGATTTCCTATGATTTCATCTTCAACTTTTTCAAGAATTTTACTATTTTTCTTTATTTTTCTGATGCCCTTAGAATTCCCGTGGAGAAACTTCTGAAACATATTCGGTTTTAAAATATTCTTATTCACACTTACTAACATTATGTTCAATTTTAATGAACTTACTATCTATATTATGATAAAATTATTTCAGATAGTTTATAAGTTCAAGAGGTATTTTTATCCTAAAAAGTGATTAAACAATAGTCTTCTATTAATAATGTCAAAATCATTTTCTATATCGATAAGAGTTGTAAGTAGGTGCTTTGATTTTCCCCACCTTCTATGTTTATTGAAAATCGACTATAAAATTAAGACATGATGCATCGTTTGTCTATTCTTTAAAAATCTTGTTATTGTAGTATTTAACGTTAGCAAATGTAATCATGGAACCTTTGAGTCAGTATTTATAATATATTTATAATTACATTCATGAACGCAAGAGGTCTTCAATTCTTCCAATGACTCTTAGATCATTTTTTTAAATTGAAAGAACTCTTACTTATTGAATTAAATTGAGATGATTTGCTTTCTTAACATACTATTAATGAACTCTTATAATATATGATGAAATTCCCTATTACCATATTTAATAAGCTCGATTTTACGCTCTCTGCTTCAGATGATTTATTATTGGCTTATTTCTTTATAATTTCCTAAACTTCTTTAAAATAATAAGATCTAATCCTTACAAATAAAAAGCATATTAATCTTTTACAAGGATACAACCTCTGAAAATATTGTCAATCCTTTAATTGCTGTTTTTCAGTTCTTCTTCATCAATAATCTTATACTTGTTGAAAAAATTCATTTCTCAATTATTAACAAATTAAGAAATCTCGTTTTGATCCATATACATATAGTTTATTTTCCTCGGATTTTGCCTCCTTGCTTATTTAAACGTTTTTTAAAGGGACTAATTTATTATTTCTGTGCTTTTTTAGCCTGTTATTGCTTGTATTATCAGTAATTACGTTTATATCTGGTAAATTTATTATTTTCTAATGCTAATTATATTAATTCCTAAATTACTCAACCCTACTATATAAAGGCATTCTATCAAACTATTTATGCTTATATCGCAGCATTAAAATTATTTGAATCTTCCAAGTAAGTCTATTATAGTTAATATTTTAGCGTACTTATCCTAGAATATGTTCAGTATTACTAAAGTGAATTTGAAGAAGATAGTTCTAATAATTTTCTAAGTTATCCTCTTAAACTGCTCAAAATCAGCTAAGCATTCATTAACCTTTATTTATTAAAATAATTAAAAAACCATATTAAAGGAATTACTTTATATAAGTTCAACTTAAGCAGGATTAGTGTATAGGAACAAATTTTAAAATGTATGTTTATTCATTTTTAAATACATTTTTGATATAATAAATTGGCTGTAAAGTTCAAATCTTAAACTAGGATGGTGGATTAATGAAGTCCTAAGTCATCTTTTAGTTAAAGAATAGACATTTTCAAAATTTCTAGATGCAAAGGATAACTTTTTAAGCTATAAATTCTTTTTAACTTTTAATTAGAATGAAAAGTATTGGATCTAAAAAAGGATTTTTAATTACCTATTCGGCGTAGAAGAGAGAGAAGGTTTACAACTTAAAGAAAAGAAATAAGAGTAAATTACCGTCCTCCAGTTCAAAAAGAATGTGACTCTGTATTCTAGAACTCCATAGGAACAAGAACTGTCACACATGATAACTGATTGATGCTCCTCATATCGGAAAGTTCTCCTTATCCAGTTTTTATTTGAGAAAAAGCTCACTCTTGAGCTGCGACTAGAAGTTTAGCTAGTCAGGTCTGAAAGCTTCCAAATGCGGAAGAAATGTTCTTATTTAAATTTGAAACTTCAGGCTAATGAAAGAAGTCATGAGATTGATAGGGTAGCAAAGCTAGGCCAAGAAAAAATTATAATATTAGATAACAATCTAGAGCAAGGAATTTCCCTTGAGATACTAAGAATTCATTATCCATATTTTTTATTATAATATTTAATTAATTAAAAAAATAATTTCCATTTATTTTTTAAGTTCTATGAGCATAGCTTTATATACTAAAACTAATTTTAACTATTATTATTTTAAATTACTTTATTTAAATTAAATGATGCTATCATAAATTACTAATACTAAAATTAAGTCAACAATTTTTTATCTGAAATTGAATTTTTATTAACCTTAATTATTTAATAAATTATTATTAATATCTTTAATACTTTCTTAGAATTTAATAAGTTGGCTTCTTTAGTAGTTATATTTTTAATAGATTTATTTATTAAAAATATAATAAAATGTATCTTTTAGTGACTGTTAAATAAAATTGTTTTTATACAACCAAACAATACATTGGGTTTATGTTTTGAACTGATCATCTTTTTTTCTTAGACAATATATAATTATTTTTACAATAATGATTTTTAAACTTGCTCTAATTAATATTTAAATAGAAAATAAAAAGTTATGCTTTTACATTAAATATTTATTTAATTAATATAATAAACTAGAATAATTTAAACTTTATAACTTTAAACTCTTATCCATTCTTTTCCTTGTTGTACATCGTATCAATATAGTATATTATTCTTTGATGCTTCAAACATATAAACTTTCTTATTTTAGTATATTGAATTATATCAAAACAATTCATAAAAATTATTTGATTCAGGAAATTATTTTCCGTGCTCCTTAAGATATTTTCAATCGAAAAAATAAGTATTTCCTAAATAATTATTGTTATCGAACACAATTATGTATTCTAAATCTCAGACTTATACTGCTGAAACGCCACAAACTATTTTGGGCATAGCTAATTTACATAAATTCCATTTTTATCTTACAACATCAAAAAAACTAATTTTGTCTATATATGTATTTTCATTATTATAGCCTCCAAATGTTCATATCATATCGTAAGCATAACAAATTCCATGACCTTAGACTGGATAGATATGACCAGCAATAAAGTTTGATTTTTGAGTAATTAAATTAAAAACTTCGCATTCTTTTATTTAGTCCTTTAGCAAAGGATTATAACCCGATATGATATATGCTAATTCTTTATTGTTGTATGTAACGGAAGTATCGCATCTAGATTATTTTAGTCTGTAAAATTCGATATTTTAATTGCTTATCTTTACAATATCATTCAAATAAGATTTCCTTTCGTTTCCTCCAACTAAAATAACTAACTAATCATCAATTTGATATGAGAAAGTATTATTTTAGAATATGCTATTAAAGTTACTGAGTAATGTTTCGATAAAGACTTAAGAAGAATCGAGTGAAATGGTCTGTAAACAATTACTAGAACACTTTATTCTACAGTATTATGTCAAATTAGTTGGCTTGCTAAGTTTTCTACAATGAATATCTAAGCAAAAGTAATTTGGATAAATTTCAAATCTCATAAGTCCTATGCCTAACCTAGAAAAAATACGAACTTTTTAATAATTAAGTGATTTTCTAATAATTTTTCTCAAAGCTAAAATTCTTAAAAATGTCTAATCTTATTCCTCAACCATATATCAATTTATATAAAATCAAGAATAAGCATCATAAAGTAATTTTTTAATTTTGGTTTAAGAGATTTATTATTTTAAATAAAAATATAGATAAAGTTTTAAATTAATTTATAAGAAAGTATAATAGATAATTTACATATCTTAAATTAATTATTTGGTAATTCCAACATTTTATATATAATAATTTTACAGTTCTAAATAGTACAAAATTTATATCTTTTATTTTTAATTTTAACTATAAATTAAATATTATTTATAGAGATTTTTTATTTTAATTATAGAAGCTTAATATTAGTTTAAAGTGAAATTGCTTTTAGCTTTATTCAAAAAATTGAGATTTCTTAGATTCATATACCAGTTTTTTTAGATTGAAGTTAAGTTCGTTTATCAAAATTTTATACCCTTTTAATTATTAAATTTTCTATAAGAAAATTAATAAAACTTGAAAGACAAAAAATGAAATGAGATTAATCTTTTTATCCTTAACTTTTAAATTTTTAAATTTATTATAAAATATTTAATTATTCATTTATTTTATTTACAAGTTTTTTTGGGACTGGAAACCTCTTTCCAGTTAGACAGTTAGACGACCCGACGTTATCTTTTTAAGGAATAATGGGGATATCCGTCTGTGTTCTATACAAAGCTGCGACTCCATCGTTATGAGCAGCCAGGCTTCAAACCCATACCAAGAGCGGATAATCTCGAAGACAGCGTTCCTTTCAGAAAATGACTCTGACCAGGGACTTTCTCAACGACAGGAAAGGAACTTGTTCCTAGCCATAAAACCAGAAATTTTAGTCAAGAGGGCCAATCTCAGTTTCCACCATCTTTTTAATTATAAAATTATATGCATTAAAAGGTTTTTTCTATATTTAAAAGAAAATTACAATTCTTTATTTAATAAAAAAATGGAGTTTAATATCGGACATTATCTTAGCAAGGCCGAAATTAAGAAGGCTAGAAGAAAAGCCAATAATATTTAAAAGTAAAAAAATAGGTCTTAAAATATTCAAGATCTTCATCTCCTTCCTAAGGAATGCGCATGATTGAACCAGAAACTTTTTGAATGGAAAAGGAATAAGTTGAGAATTTAAATGAAATTATAATCAAACAAGAAGAAACTATCTATAATCTAGCGAATGAAATTTGAGAAATTCTTCCTTACTAGAGCAACTCAAACTTAAAATAGATAAACTCAAGATAATATTAGTAAATAATAAATAAATCACAAGATAAACAAATAAATAAATAAAATTATAGATCGCGTAGCACCTTGTTAGTGCGCAGCTCTTTCCATATTTCAATATATATCCATTTCTTCATGTAAGCCATCAGGTAATAGAAATTCTTCTCTTATTAGTTACATATTTTCATCATTTTCCTCAACATTATTTCTTATTCTTCTGTCATCTATAATAAATTTGGTTCTAATTTAAACTGCCTCCATCATCAATTGTATCAATGTTGGTTGAAGATCTCAAAATAAATTAATAATCTCTCAATCCTGAGAAAAAAAACAGAAAAGAAACAACTAAAATGAACACAAATAAAAAAAATCGAATATAAGAACTCAAAATAAAATAGAAAAAAAGGGCTGATGCTGTAGATAATAATGACATATTCTTAGAAGATTTAAAAGATTTTAAACCAACAAAAATTGAATAATAAAAAACAGTAAGAATTTTATCAAAACTTTAAGTGACAAATGAGGGAGTTTATAAAAGAAAGATATTTTATAATTTTAGCATTGAATCAATTCATGAGAGTTGTCTTCTCAATAAAAAAAGGCCTTGGAAACTAACCAAAGAAAAAAATAGAGGCAACTACAACCAGTTTCAAGTCCTGTGATTGTCAAACAATTTTATAAATATTTAACAATATTATTATTATTAATATTAAGTTTTTTATTTATTTGCTTATGATTTAAGTTTTTAAACTTTAATATAATCTCTAAATTTCAAAATAATGTTTTTATCTATCTTTTATCATTAAAAAAAATTTCGATTCTAAGAAAATTTAAAATTTAATTAATTTCTCTAAAGAAAATAATTGATTTGTCATTTAAAATTCCTTAATATTTATTTACTTCTTATTTTTTATACAACAAACATTTATTCTAAATCAATTAAAGTATGAATAAAAGAATTAAAAATTTAATCAAACTGACGTTATTAAATATCTATTAATAGCCTTAATCTTTATAAGCTACAATCAGTCTATTTAATCCTTTTTTGGTAATTATTATTTTATGTAATAATTTATCTTATAAATGTTTACTTAAATAGTCAAAGTTCTTATCGAGTTAATGAAAAATAGTTAAGATAATAAAATAATAAACATTTTATATTTGAGAAAGCTTATCAAAAATTCGCAAAATTTAAGCAAGAACCGAATAATTTCGAAGTTTGGTATAGGTGTTTTGAGATATGAACTTTATGCGAACTTTTATTGCTATGATATTCATTTAAGAAAACTCAATAAATCCATTACTTTGACTCAATACAGAAGAATAAAATATAATAGTAATCAAATTTAAACCGTCAAACTTGAAAAACCTTTTTCAGCATTTGAAATAACTATTCAAAAACTAGAAAAAATATTTGAAAATTGTACTTGCTCTTAATAGATTGATGATCAGCAAATAATTTTAGCCGGAGGATTTGAAGAAAATGAAAATAGCATTATAAAAGTTAATTCTCATTCCTTTCAAAAATTTTAATCTAATTATTATAAATACTATACTTCTATGACTTATGATCATATAAAATTAGCTTATTTAATTTCAGGATGAAATTCACAAAGTAAATAATACTCAGGTGAATGTGAGAGTTTTAATATAGTAAATAATAGTATCAAAACTATATCAGAACATCCCCATCAAATGTATGGACACGGATCTTGCTATGCATTTGACATGATATTTACATTTGGTGGTTTTAATTAAATAAATAAATGCATGAACACTGTAAGTATATATGATGCAATAAGAAATAAATGAACTCAAAGTAAAATTCAAATGCCAAAAGCAGCATGAGGTGTTTCAGCAATATTTGCTTGAGATGTTAAATAGATAATTGTGTTTGACAATAATAGTTGTTTAGACAATACATATGCATTTGAATGAAAGAATTTTAAAGATCATGGTCAAGCCTTTATAAAAAGCGGAGGATATTTTTGGTATAATGGAATATACTAAGATTAAAAAATATTTATGTATGAAGCATAATGGAAAAATTAGCTATATTATTACGATTTAATTAAAGGAAAAGAATGGAATAAATTGTAAAAATCATAATATTTTTAATTTAATTAATCACATATTTATAAAATAATTAAATAAATATAAAATAATAGTTAACTTAAAAGCTATTATTTATAACAAAGAAATTAATAAATATTAAAATTAAAAATTATTATCTAACATTGCTTCTAACTTTATTTCTTCAATATGATTCTAACTATAATATGTTTTTTTCTCTTCTTTTAAATAATTCTTTTCCATTTCCATCATATAATAAATTTTTTCTGAGTTTTATTTATCTTTTTTACAGTATGTTTTCAATAGAAAAAAATTAATGAAATTTTTCTTTTAAATACTTATTTAACTTCTTTTAAACTTTTTTAAAAATCTTTTTCAATGAAATAAATACATTTTTTTAAATTTCAATCTCAGTCTATTCAAAAGGACTGATAGCATAAAATATTTACTATTGTTTCTTTTCAATTTCTACAGTCTTTTTATTATTAAATTTTACAAGTTAAAATATAATAATTTTTAACTTTTTGCTAGCTTCTTAATTCATTTTTTTTATTAGCACATTCAGCACAAATATTTTACTTAATTTTTCAATATAATATTTCATTTAATTAAATTTGGTTATAATCTCTTTTTAAAGAAATGTAAGAAAAATAAAGTTTTGAATTAATTACAAATTACTTGTAAAATAATTATTAATAAAAATATGGATTATAACTTGTCTGTCTGATTAGTAGGTAATCTGTTGCAGCTTATACTGTTATACGAGTAATCAAGTACTAGATACCACTACGAATAAAGGTGGATA
This sequence comes from Loxodes magnus, assembly GCA_946699065.1. NCBI lineage: Eukaryota > Ciliophora > Karyorelictea > Loxodida > Loxodidae > Loxodes > Loxodes magnus. Next base: position 252,630 of record CAMPDV010000346.1, on the reverse strand, counting down.
TGCTTTTTTGTGGATAAGTCTAACTTATTCGAGGATTCTCTCTAGCGGTATTAATGTGAGGCTAACAACTTAATATCGGAGCTTGATTAGTCGTGTTCTGAAGTCTGAGTATCAGAATTCTCTTGACTTAATATGTCACTGATCTTAGCAAGAGCTGGATAAATTGGAAAGTTATATCTGAGACCAATCTTAATTTTTACTTTAATTTTAGAAAAATTTAAACTTCATGCGAAATGTTTTACAATAAGGAAAAGTCATCTTTGGTCTTCATTCTCTTGCCTTCATGAAGAAGCTCAAGAAGAAGGTAAACGAAATTAATTTGAAATACTGAGAGAAATAGAAGAACATTAAATTTTTAATTCGTGACAAACCAAAAAGGTAATGCCATATTAAAATTAATATTATTATATAATGTTAATTTTTTAAGATGAAGGTTACCAAACTTTAGCTTGCTTATTTTGCTTTAGTGAGTGGAACCTCTGAAGGAACTAGAGTCAGAATCGAAGGAGGATGAAAAAGATAGCTTCATCGGAGATTGGGGAATTAAGCACCCATAATCGACTATGTCTTCCATTGCTTTGGCTTATCCTTGAAACCTAGGAACGGAATGATCTTCGGCTGTGGCGACCTGAAGTAGTATTTGGGAAACATGTGAATACAGCCTTAGTAATTTCAAGAAATGCAACCTGCCATGACTCCATTTTCAAGAGGTATTGATTTATAAATATTGAACATTTAAACAGTGGTTAACCTAATAATGGAAGACCCTCTTTAATTAATTATATACATATTAATAAAAAATAAAAATAATAGTAAAAATGAATTTAAATTTTAAAATTTAAAAGAAGTAGAAGTAAGTAGAATATTCTAATAGCATCATAAAAAGAATTAAATTAAATTAAATTATTTTAAAGGGGAAACTCATTGATAGTTCTTTAATCCATATTTGAAGTGTCTTAATTCTTTGCACTGAAATATTGAGTTTAAAGCTAAAATTAAGAAACTTAAAAATTAAAAAAGATATCAAATATTTAATAATGTTAATAATAAATTTATTTACATTATAAAAAAATAAGAAATTTGCTCAAAATTTACTTCTTAAGAAATAGAGTTAAATTACATTTAATTTTTATAAGATAAATTTACATTTCAGCAAATTAATTTTAAGAAGTAGCAATAAAACAAATAATTAAGCATAAAAATAACTAGTTATTTACTTGAAAGATAATATTATAAATTTGAATGGGTACAGATAGGAATTTAAAATTAAAAAAAAATTATCAATAATATTATTGTAATTAGACGAAAAACAATCAAAAATAAAGTTTAAAGTCTTTAACTTACAAAATTAATATTAAAAAAATATAGAAAATCTATAAATTTTAAAGATAAACTTAAAGAAATATCAGAAGGAATTAGCAAAAACTTTACCTTAAAAAAAATTAAGTTTATTAATTTAGGAAAGATCCTTGAAAACTACCAAATCTTGCATCTGCATACTCCTGAACTAGAGTTTAGGGTAGGATTTCGTTAGTTCCACTATCCTTATTTTTGAACATTAGTTTATCGAATGTAGTCCCATCACCTAAAAAATTATTTTTTAAGTTAATAAAATCTTGAATTATAGAGCTTCTTCCTATAAATAAGTACTGTTTTTGCTAATCATATTACAAATAATCATTTAAAATTTGCCTGTTTATCTTTGTTATAAATTACTTAATTCTTCTAACATATTTTGTATTGATGTTACTTTAAGCATTATAAAGCAAAATTTTTTCTTCTTAAACCTTGCTATGCTTCATTTTGTACTATTTCCATAGATATAATACATCCTTGCTATCCTATGGTCTTTTAAATAATTTCCATTTGCAAGTTTGCTTTTCCTACAGTTCTTTTATTTAATATTAGAATTAAAAAAATTAAAGCATTTTACGAATTTTATTGCATTATTAATAAATTTCGTCTATTTTTCTTCCTCTTTATTAAATATCATTAATGGCATCATATATAGATGGAAACTAAAGATTTAGATTTTATATAAATTAATTTAGTTTCTTTTCTAATTATTCCATATTTAATCTATATTACTTTAATTCTTATTGATTATCTTATATTCTTTAATGTTCTGATTATGCAAAAGAATCCTGAGATTTGTATCCTTTATCTTATTAGAATGGTTATTTAAATAAATTAGATACATTTTCTCATTTTTCAGGTATTAGTTTTAGATGTCTGCTATTTCTATGGTGCCATTTTATTTTAATCATAATAATCTAGCTAATTTATAAAGAAAAAATAAAAAATAGTAGCAAAGGAAAATCGAGCTTTAAAGAACTAAAAAATAATTTAAATAATTAGCAAATAAAATTTAATTTGTTAAACAATCAAAAATGTAGGATGGTTGAAAATAGGTTCAAAAACCAACAAGAGCACTGAATTTTGAATTATTAATATATAAATATAATTAGTTAGATATTAATATTATTTAAGGGTATCTAGTTATAAAAGTAATTAAATAGATTTAAAATTCATTTTATCAAAGGAAAAAAAATCTAAAGCAATCATTTAAGAAAATATTAAACTAAATAATTATAAAATAAATTTAGTTTTAATTAAATAATCTTACTTAAGAATGCTACAAGGTTAAAATAAAGGTATTAAATGAAATTTATAATTAACATAATTAGACTAGATTTAAGGATAAAATGAGATTCTATTTTAATATACATTAAATTTGTTATTTAATTAAATTAGTTTAATTTGATAAAATAGTAAGCCTTTAGATGGTTTCTCCCTTTTTTTAAATACAAATTATTTTTTAAAGTATAAAAGCGATTTTTCTAAATTTTATTAGAGATTTTTAATGGCAATTCATCATAATAAGATTAAAAGTAATTTTAAAATATATTATATTAAAACAATTTTATGATGAGATTTCTTTGATTATTCTGAAATAAATTTACAAATTTTGATAAAATTTTAGGAAAACTTAGACTTTAAAAAATTAAATATTTCTTAAATGATTAAATATTGGAAAATTAATTTAAATAAAAAGTATTATAAATACATTTACAATAATTAATAGAAAATCTTTAAAAAGCAATTCTATTATTTCGCTTTATTTTATATTTAATTAAAATGCGCTTTAAAACCTTTAAAATTATCTAATTGAAAAGATGGTGGGAACTGAGAAGGACCTTCTTGACTAAAATTTCTGGTTTTATGGCTAGGAACAAGTTACTTTCCTGTCGCTGAGAAAGTCCCTGGTTAGAGTCATTTTCTGAAGGGAACGCTGTCTTTGAGATTATCCGCTCTTGGTAGGGGCTTGAAACCTGGCTGCTCATAACGATGGAGCTCCCTAGCAGCTTTGTATGGACACAGACGGATATTCCCGTTATTCCATAAAAAGAGAGAGTCGGATCGTGCAATCGGAAAAGAGTTTCCGGTCCAAAAACTATTTTAGTTGAAATTAATTAATTAAGGTTTAAAATAATCTAACTTATTAAAATAGACATAATAATTATAAAAACTGAAGAACTGATTAACATTAGAGAATTAGCTCCATTATATGCGAAATTAAAGAATAAGTTTAGTCACTTAGAAGAATTGAATTAAAGATTAGAGAAATCTGTTAAAACCTCGAAGATAGATTGGAGAGCTAAGAAAGAGATCACAACTTTAATAGTGGAACCAGATTGAGTACTAAAACCAATTTATTTAGTAAAATAAATGAATTAATAACAGTAATTAAAGATAAAAGAGTATTCATAAAAACAGTTTCTAATACAGGAATGGAATAAGAAAATAATTAGAATTTTTATTGAAGTATTTGAAAAATAGCAATAAAATGAGACTGAGAAATGGATATAAAAAATTAAATAGTTTTTAAATATTTCAAATTAAATGAAAGAAATATATCATTGCAGTTCAATATTACATTTAATCAAAAAATTAAAATGTTTTGAAATTTAAAGAGGAAAAAGATTAAGAATTATGAAGAGCAATATCAAGATTATTTACAAAAACCGATACTGATGCAGAAGAAATTTGCCCCTCAATATATATTCAACTTATGGTATAACAGAAAGATAGTAAAAAGTTAATTTAGGAGCAGATTAGATGAAAAAAAGAGAGCCAGAAGACTTTCAAGCAATTATTGGGTTTAATATCTTATTAATAATATATCTATACAACTTAAGTTAATTCTTTTATATTTTATTAAAAACTCTTATACCTAAAATTATAAAATAAAATACCTTTTATTTACTATAATAAAGAAAAATAGATAAAGAGAAAAATAGAACTTTAATAATCTTTTTATTCTTGAATATAAATTAGGAAATATAGATAATTGATTTAATATAAGCAATCTTAATAAAATTATTGAACTTATCCTTTCTTTATTTATACAGCAATTTTTAATTAGTTATTATATAGAATTAGACAATAGAATATAAATATTCTATCTGCTAGCTTTAATTTATTATATATAAAAGGGTACCTAAGAAATAATAGACCACTCTTAGGATTTTCATCAAGAAGCAAGAAAAATATAATATCTTAGCTGAATAGATAGCGCATGCAGATTAAGAAAAGTAACTTTAATAAGCATTTGCATAATCAATTAAGTAAAGAATATCAAACTTTCGACAATAATAAAACAATAAAATTAAAAATTAAAAATTAAATAAAAAGATCCATTTAAAACACATTATAGCAATGAATATTTATGATTTCTCAGCAGTAGAGCAAATCTTCCATTAAATCTATAAAAATTGAGAATAAACTAAAACAAATAAGTTAACATATTGAGAATATTCCATAAATATTTTAATTTTTATTATTCGTTTTCCAATAGCAAGAAAAACGGTTCTAAAAAATCAAGAATAACAACAAAATTCAATTAGAATTAATTGTATAAATCATACCGATGAACATTGAACCTAATACTGATCTGCATGTTATAAATAAGATAATTCAACAATTAAGGGGATCTAGATTCTAAATATGCAAACAACGTATTAAACGGAAAGATGTTGAAAAAGATATAATATTTATAAGGATAACAAAAAAGCATTTGAAAATAGTTATCTAGAGTAAAAAAGAGCCTTAATATTTGACCTACAACTATGGGAAGATATACACGAAAAAATATTAATCTCAAGATATAATGAAGCATACAATAATGAATGTTGGAGGAGTTAGCAAGGATGGCAGACTCATGAAGTTTAAATAAATCCTATAGTTTAAGAAAAGACATACTCAAATAGCAATATTAAAGGCCTACTCTTATAACTATAAATTTAAAACATAAATTTTTTACGTTAATGCAATTTTAATTTATCTTTAAATAAATTTATGATTATAAATATGAAATTAACTAATTGACATTCTTGAAGAATCTTTAGCCAATTTTCTTCCCAATGCCAATTTGTTCCGGAGATTAAATTTAAAAGTTTAATGTCTCTAAACAAATATCTACTTTGCTTGCTCTTAAGATCCACAGTTTTTCTACTTGTCCTATTTCTTTTTTTTTGAAAATATCTTTTAGAACGTTCATTTATAGTTTCTATCTGATTATTCTAAGTTTCATTTATTGCTAAGTCTTATTTTTTAATTATTTTTTATAGTTCTTTCAAAATAATTATTTAAAATTTAAGAATTTGTACATCTTCTTACAAATATGCTCTTGAGTTACAGTAGTACCATATCTTACCTGCAAACATTGATTTTCTGTATTTTTCTTCTTCTATTTCTCTTTTATGGTTTTTTCTCTAAATTCTAATTTTCGCTACAATTTTTGCTGATTTTCATAAATTTTCAATTCTATTTCTTAGTTCTATTTATTTTTTTTGATAGTTTTGGATTGACTGCTATAATTTTGCGAAATACTCCAAAAGGAGTTTAAGTTTCTTTACTGGAACATAAGTCTTGATTCTTTTTTTCTGCTATTTCGAGCTTGTCTATTAGCTCGTATTCTTCAGCTTCTTGATATCTTATTAGAGATCTAGCACCATTTTAATCAATTTCTCGTCGCCCAATAGTGGAATCAGAGACTTCCTAATGCAAATTATTTTGGCACTTTTTGCTAAGCTTGTTTTCTGAGGTAGGAGCTTCAATTTGGTGAGCTACTTTCTTGCTGACTTTTCCATTATTCCAGAAATTATAGATTCAATTTGCTCCTCTTTTTAGGAGTAAGGAAACTATTTTATATTCCTGTATTCTTTTTCATCTTTTTTAATTATTTTCAATATAGTTGCTTATAGTATATTTATAGTATATGAAGTTTCTACTTAAGAAATACTATATTACTAAGAGGAATTTAATATATTAAATTTTCTTAAAATAATTGATGGAGTAGATCGAGTCTGATTAATTTAAATAATTAATTGCTTTTTAAAGAATATAAATTTTTGGAAATGTATAATAACTAATGCAATTCTTGCTATGAGGTAATTCATTATTTATTTATATAAATCCATTAATAAAAATTATTGATAATAGTTAATTGACAAAAATTATTTTGCTCTTTAAAAAAGTAAAATAGATATAAAAAATAGTTTTAATAATGAGATAAAAGCATAGAATAATTTAATTTCCTAGTTAAATTTAATTACTAAAATACAATTTTTTGTCCTTTAAATAAAGAAAGTTTATATATTTTAGTATTTTTTCATTTTTAGTAATGTTTAAGATATAAATTGATTATATTTAATTATATATAATATTTTTCCTTTAAAAAAATTTATTTTTCTGCACTTTAAATTTATTTAAATAAAATTGATTTCTTATATATTAATATAAAAATAAAAAGAAGTGATTTAGTATATTATTAATAAAGTAATTTTAAATTTTATTTTTCTTAATAATTATTACCAAAATAAATTAACTCAAATTTATTACTTTTTATAAATGAAAATAATTTAAATTAAAATATTTAAATATCAGCAGAATTCATTCTTATATTATCATTAAGCATTAGTTTATTAAAAAAATTAGTTCTTTCTAAAACCTTTTTATTTTAATTATGACTTTCAATAAATTTGAGTTGCTATTTTTATAAATTTAATTAGCTTTTAGTAAAAATTAAAACTTAATTTAGTTAATCATTTAGTTAAGTTTATTATTTACTTTCTGGTTAAACTAATTCTAATTAATCTTATTGGTATAGAGAAATTATTTAAATTAAGTGTAATATTTATAATTGAAAAGATGGTGGGAACTGAGAATGACCTTCGTGAAAACACTTTCTGGTTTTATGGCTAGGAACAAGTTCCTTTCCTGTCACTGAGGAAGTCTCTGGTCAGAGTCATTTTCTGAAAGGAACGCTGTCTTTGAGATTATCCGCTCTTGGTAGGGGCTTGAAGCCTGGCTGCTCATAACGATGGAGCTCCCTAGCAACTGTGCCTGGAGCACAACAGGATATCCCCATTATTCCATAAAAAGAGAGCGTCGGGTCGTGCAATCGGAAAGGAGTTTCCGGTCCAAAAACTTTTTTAGTTAAAATTAATTAATTAAATGTAATATTTTTTAATTATAATGAAAAGCTGGATAGTGATAAGATCATTAAAATATTATTTTTGAGAAAAATTATTAAAAAATCTTAGAATTAAATCAAATGTCGAATAATTTCAAAACTAGGAATATATTTTATAAGAGTTGAACTGTTTAATAACTTTTACTGCTTGGATATTTAATAGAGAAAATCTGGCAAATCAGAATAATTAACACGTTATTTAAGAATTAAATGGCTTGATAATTAAATCTAATAGCATAATATTACGCCACATTTTTCTAGAAAGAAACTCAAGCTAACATAATTTAGTCAGTAATCGAAAACTGTACTTTTTCATATTAAGTTAATGACTAAATAATTATTCTTGTTGGAGGATTCAATTCAACAAATCTTATGAATGATATAATCAAGATTGAAAATAATTAAACTTAAATTTATTAACTGTTATAGCCAAGATATTTTACATCGATATCTTATGATTGCAAAGATCTAATTTATATAATTGCAGGTATAAACTCCTTAAATTTTAGATGCACAAATAAGTGTCAAAATTATAATTTAAGAAATAATAAACTATAGAACTTAACATAATCATCCTTAATCGTTTTGTGGCCATGGATCATGCTATGCTTATGATTTTATATACACATTTGGATGATTAGCAAGTGATAATTAGTTGGATAAAGTTTTTCTATACGATACAATTTTGTAAAAATGAATAAGATATAGAGAATTGTTGCCTAACAAAGCTTGAGGAATATCAGCTATTTAAGCCATAGATTTAGAACTTATAATAGTCATTGACGATTATGATACTCTAAGAAAAACGTTATTTTTTGATAGCAAGAATTTCTAAGTAAATGGATAAAGATTTCCAAGCAAATTAGATATTTTTGATATAATAGAGTTTATTAATAAAAGAAACTATTTATGTTTGAAGCATCAGAAAGAAATGGTATCTATTATTTTGATCTAACTTAAAGTAAAGAATGGATTAGCATGTGAAAGGAAATAATTTAATTACAACTTTTGAATATTTCTACAAATTATTTAGGTTTAACAAATTATAAATTAATCAAAATATATCATTATAATATAAAAAAAATGGAAAAAGTCTTCGAGAAATACTTTTGGCCACCTCCTAATAATAAGGGAGAAAGTCAGAAGTGTAAATTCTCAAGCATTATTCTTCTTTAATAGCATAATCTTCTTGTTAAAACATTGAGCTATGCATTAATAAATTTTCTGAAGCAAACTATGAAGTATTAAAATTCGATAATCTAGACTGAGGGTTCATCAAAGAAGCAAAAAATAAACGAATTTAAGACTTAAATCAAGATATTTAGTTCCTTTATGAACATTGGAGACTTAAACAAGGAGTAAATCCATGGGATAACTAAGGAAGAAGCTGCTAAGTGAATTAGATCTTTTCAGCAAGATTTGGTATCTTGAAAAATAAGTCTATGATCTTGCTCAAGATCGTGAGGAAAAAATGTAATAAAGTATGATTTTATATAACGCAAGAACGGCGAAGAAGTCCACTATGTTGATAGCTAAGCATAATTAGTAATAATACTAAAAGTAGACAGATTTTCAGCAGGTTTAATGAAATTCGAAAAGAAATAAGCAAAGATTTGGCTAAATACAAAAATTAAATGATTCTTTTAAAAAAATAAGAAAAAAAATTGAAGGAATCGAATAGAAAAATATAATAAGTTAGATAATTCAAAGTGGTTTATGCCAATGGAAATTAAACAATCAATAAAGATCTACGCATTTTAAAACTGAAAAAAATTACGAAATGAAGAATTTGCAACAATAGGACACTATTGGAAAAAGTATTGGAATAGAGAAAGAATAAAGAATTAACTAAATGATAAGATCTGAAAGGAGATTATCTCCATATATCCAACTTCGAGCGACAATATCTATAAGCTGAAGTTAAAAATTTCTGAGCTATTCGAGAAACTATTGAAATGAGAAATCTGGAGAAGTAGATATATAATGGGATTTTGCAAGCTAGGGTCGAAAAGCGAACTAATATTTTGATCTATATCTATATATCATTAAAATATTTGAATTTATTATATAAAAAACATATAGAAATCATCAGCAGACTGTAGAACTAATAAGTAATTTGATGTAATGTATACTTTTTGCAAGTAATCTCTCAATAGATGCCACCTCGGGAAAGGGTGGACAAGCTCAGAAGAGATAAACCTAACTTGCCCGATAGTTCGCGTTAACAGTATGAACGTTTGATTTGAATGACCTACTGATGAATTGATTACTAATTCTTTTTTGGATCTTATTCAAGAAGACCGTAGCATTAGATTCAAACCTCAAGAATAATTTAGAATAATCAGATTCCCCATTAGAATAAGCTGAGGTGGCTCATTGGACGAATAAAATGAACAGCAAGAAGTATGAGAATACTTTTTTTAATATTAATATTAAAAAAGCTGCACACCAACGAAGTATTGCTCGCTCTATAATCATATTTATTTACATAGGTTTATAATTTTTAATAAAATTTTTGTTATTATTTACACTAAAAATTTAAGTAATTATTTCTTTCCTTGATTTTCAAAGATTCCAACTTTCCATTTTGTAAGGTTAGATTTTTCACCAATTTTTTATGGCCTGTAGCAGCTCCACTTACATCTACTAAGGCTTTTTCTATCTCCAATATTTTTTTATACTCTATTAATATTTTTTTAGTATTACTAATTCTCTTCGAGTTCTTAAATCATCTTACATCTAAATCTATTAAAGCCAAAATATTTTTTTTAATTATGGTAAAAATTGCAATATCACCACATTTTTATTTTCTATTTCTGCTTTAATTTTGAAAGAATAAAATGCTCAATATTTTATAATCTTCTTTTTATCTCTTCTCTTTATATTTCTATATAATCATTTATTTAGTTAAATAAGATATCATTCTTGGTTATTTTAGTAATAATTTAGAACTTCCTTAATTTAGTATGATTAGGATTAATGTTAAAGCTGTTTTAGTGTTAAAATGAATTTTGAGCAAGTTTCTTCCTTAAATATGTTGTTTTTAATTTAAATTACTTAATATTATTCAAAATTTCTTATTCTCTCTAAAAAAATGTAAATTAGCTCATCCTGCTCCTAAGAGTTTTCTTCGTTTTATCATATTACTCATGCAAAATTCATTTTGCTGTTCTTTATCAAGTGCTTTCCTAGTTTCCTTATAGTTCTTTACCTAAATCAATGGAGGAGATTTAATGGCTTTACTTTTATCTTCCAATCTGGCTTATTTCCTAGCCTTTCTTTGCTAAATAATAGCCTTTTTTAATCCTTCATTTTCCTTATTTTTTTTCTAAAATCTTTAATTTATATAAATTCTATAACTTAAAGTATTAAAAAGTAATGTTTTATTCTTTATTTCATATCATAGCCTACATTTTTTAAATAAAAGCGCACACTTCTTCTAATAATAGTATAGTAATAAATTTTCTATTAAACTATCTAACATTTTCAAAAAGCCTTTTTTATATTAGTATCTTAAATACATCAAAAATATTAGGATATAAATCAATAATTATGAAAATAAAATAAATAGCCCTTCCTTGCTTTCCTAAAAATAAAAAGTAAGTCTGAAATAGAATTTGCTAATGATTCTTTTAAAGTTATATAGAATTTTATTAGTTTTATTGTATGATAAATTTGATAATAAAACTAATTTCTATTAAAATCAAGAAATATTTAATTTATATTTAAATTTATAATTCTTGCTTTTTTTTATTTTTATAGTTGGTGTGATTATCATTCTCTATCTTTTAAGTAATGAAAATCCAAATGTATAGTTTCTAATTTCTGTTATAAAAAATAAAGAAATAGTTGGTTAGAAAAAGAAAATGAAATAATTAGTAAATTATTTTTATTTCAAAGAAAGAAAAAAGTTATTAAAATAGGAATAAATAAAATGAAAAATTATTATTTTAATTATATTTTATAGTTACCATTATAAGCTACTTAATATTCAATCGCAATTTAAATTAAATATAAAATAATTTAATAGATAATATAATAGATTGTAATTTTATAATATTTAAAAAATTTAATATTAGGGATTGCGATATTCTAATGATTTAAGAGCTGCACGCTATTGAGGTACTACGTACTCTAAAATCAAGTTTTTTTTAATATGAATATTTTTGAGTTTTAAATTCTTTATATTCATATATAAAAAATATATGATAAATAAATAAATTCGATTATAGAGCTCGTAGCACCTTTGTTGGTGTGCAGCTCTTTAAATTAATTTTATTTAATGTCGAAAAAATGTTTTATTGGTATCTCTATCTTTTTTCTCTTCCTGCAGTACGTCCCTATAGTTTTTCTTTCCAAAGCATAGGATGCAATATGCGATTACGGGAACATTTCCCCGACCTATGATGAAGAAAGTTTCCTCCTGGCATTCAGAGTAATCAAGCTTGTCGCATCTTCCTTCTCTTGTTATTGGTTTCTCTTCTTCCGATTTATCCTCCATTCACGCTTATTTTTTGTTGCCTTGCTGGGCCTCTAAGCAGCATCCGAAGAAGAGGGCTTTCCATCCTATTTAAATAATAATAATAATAATAAAATATAGTTTCGCTACTGTTAAATGTTAACCACTTAGAGTTTATTGACATTTAAATGGTCTTATAGAATTTCTATTGCTTCCTACAAAGTTGCACATAGAATTCTCTTTCTTCTTTTTTTAATGTTCTTTCTTTTTCTTGTTCTTCGAGTACAATATTACCTTTTGTTTCTTAGGATAAAATCTCCATTTTAATTTTGTTTACTATAGTATTTATTTAATGTAATTCAAATTTTTAGTAAAAATTTCTTCAATAAATTTGTCTTTAGTTTGTTCAATATTATTAATTTAATTAATTTAAAGTTTCATTTCTTCTATCTTTTGTTTTTTAGTAAAATACCAACATTATCCAACTTAATATCCTCATCTTTTGTAAAAATAATATCTTGGTGTCTTTCTCTATTTATAGGCAGGTTCGGCTCCGTCTCAATGTCCATCTGATTTTCATTTAATTAATTTTTAAATAAATTAATTGTGTCTAGTATGCAAATTATTAAACTTCTCTTCCAATTATGCTATTTACATATTCACTTCCTAAGATTAATACTGATTTCCTTTTTTAATTAGTTATAATCTTTCTGGAACTCCACAGTACTTGATAACAGGTTCTTAATTTCTTCGTTTAGTACCTTAACGTAGCTTTAATTATTCTATTTTTCTGAATATAATTTCTACAGTTCTCCTTAGATAAAAATATTTAAGATTGTCTATATATTTCCATTATCCAAGGTAGAGATAATTTTTCTACTCTTATATTATAGAAGAAATTTACAAAACACTCATATGAAATAATTGTTAGTTATGCTTTAAAATAGAAAAGATTTGATTTTAATATATTAAAAGCTTAAATTTTTCTAACTAAATTTAACTTTTAGTATAATAATAGCAATTAAGTATGTATAAATTAATATACGCTAGAAGTTTATAAATTAGTACTAAAAGAAATCTAATTGTTTTATAAAAAATATGCATTTCTATATATATTTATGCTTTAAATCTCATAATTCATTTATTTTATCTACTCGCTAGAAATAATTCTAAGAACCCAAATTCAAAATGATATAGAATATTTAATAGGATTTTTTAAAAGTATTACGATTAAAAAAGGAGTATAACTGATAAATTATTTAAATTGCTTTTTTATAGTTGAAGATAGATTTTATTATAAAGTGTTTATTACTAGAAATCAATTAATAATATGCTATACTGTTAATAATGTTGAACTATTGAATTTAAAATTACTATGAAATATAAAGTTCAATTAAATAATAATGATCGAAGTATTCATTTTTTAATAAATTAAATAGCATATGCAAGTCATTTCCATTATAGGGTAAATTATATAATATAATTTACTTAAATTTATATTTTATTTATAAACATTATAGTTATAAAGTAAACTAGCCACGCTTATTAAATAAAATAAATACGGATTAAGAGGGCTGCAATTTTAATAATAATATTTTATTATATAAAATGGATGTAGGCCGCGTCAGACAAATCAGTAGGTTATCTGGTTCAGTGTATACTGCATTGCGAGTAATCTCGCACTAGATGCCACCATGGGGAAGGTTGAATAAGCTCCGTTGAGACATACCTAACTTACCCCGAGGGTTCTCTCTAGCAGTATGAAAGTTTGACTGACGGGCCTTCTAATTACCGATTTAATAACTAATTCTTATTTGGATCTTATTCAAGAAGACTGAAGCATTTGACTCAAGATTTAAGAGTAGATTTTAATAAAAGATTTCCCATTTGGAGAAGCTGACATGACTCATCGGACCTCTAGAATTTTAACAAGAAACATGAGAACAATTTCCTTATTATTAAATATTAATATTGAAAGAGCTGTGCGCTAATGAGGTGCTACGCGCTCTATAATCATTTTTATTTATTTATTATAAGTAAATAAATATAAAATTTATAAATATTAAATAAATAGTATTAATCATGATTGACAAGTTATATTTTTAAATAATAAATAATAAATAAATACGATTATAGAACGCGCAGTTCTTCGTTGGTGTGCTGCTCTTTTAGTATTAATATTAAAAAAGTGCTTTTATACTTCTTGCTGTTCATTCTATTTTTACAATGAGTCATTTCAGCTTCTCCAACGGGTAAATAGCCTCTTCAAAATTTTTTCTTAAGGTTTGAATTTAATATTACAGTCTTCTTGAATAAGGTCTAAATAAGAGATAGTTATTAAGTCATTAGAAGGCCATTCAGTCAAACCGTTCACATTTCTATCAAGAACTCTCGGGGAAGTTAGGTTTGTCTCTTCCAATCTTATCCACTCTTCCCCGTGGTAGCATCTAGTGCGAGATTTTTCGCAAACAGTATAAACTACACCAGATTACCTACTAGTTCTCCAATCGTGACCCGCATCCATATTTTATAATGATAAAATTAATTAACTATATTTAACACAAATAAAATAATTTAAACATTAAATTATAAAACTAAAAGAATTGTTTATTTAAAGGGAAAATAATATTACTTTATATTTTATATATTTATTTATAATAGTTTAAATATTAGAAATTTTGATATATTATGTGATTCTATTATTAATTGGTAAGTGAAAACATATTTAAAATTTTACAAAATAGATTATATTTAAAAATGATAATATTATTTAATTCTTTTTTTAAGTTTCTTTATTTTTGTTAAACTTTTATCAGTTTGTAAATGTGAATAAACTTGATAGAAAAACTGACTGAATAAATTTATCGTCTTGCATATCACTAATAATATATTTGAACAAATGCTAAATAATTTTGATAAAGCATGTATTTATTTTATAGTAATTAAATTATATTCTTATTCAAAACAATTTTCTTAAATAAAGGACATTTTTTTATTCGAAGTGGTGAAGTTAAATCAATGCAATGGATAAACAATTTTAATAATGATTAAAGTAATTTAATTTTTAATTTATTTTAATTTTATTTTAAGCAATTTAAACTTTTATAAAAAGGTATCAGCATTCTATTCAAAAGTGTAAATTTTTAAAGAAAATACAATTTTATTTTAAATTAAATAAGTTTTATTAAATATGCTTCTAAAACTTAAGGATATTAATAGTTTCATAGTTCTTAAAAATTGTTTAATTCAAACTTAAATTTTATAACTGATTCATATAAAATGCAGCAGTTTTAAGTTAAACCTTTAAAAGTTATTTAAAATATAGAAAACTAAATTTTATATCTTTAGATCATTAATTTATAAGATGAATTTAAACCAAAATTAAGTTAGCTTATAATTTGTTTATGCGTTTCTAAAATTTATCATTGTACTACTACAAATCATTTATTCCTTATAAATCAAACCATTCTTTCGTCTTTCTGAATACTAAGAAGAGTTCTTATTAATTCTAGCTTTAAAAATGTTAGAGAAATAATAATAGTAAAATTGTCATTCATATATTGTTATTTTATTTATAAAAAAAGATGGAGCAAAACATCCACCTTTCGAAAAATTAAACAAAAAAAGCTAAAAAAGCGGCGCAAGAGTAAAGTAAATAGGAAAAGTAGGAATCAAAATCAAGCTAATCTTATCAAGGCAAAATTATGACAGGCACAATTGAACCTAATAAACATAAAATACAGATTCAGGAGATTTACAAGTCAAGAGTGAGGCACTGCAAGCACAAATACTAAAATACGAAGAAACAATATACAATTAAAATCTATAAATAAGGAAGTTAACAAATTTTATAGAAGGATAAAACAATTAAATACAATATTAAAAAATAGCATATCGAAAACGGATTAGTAGCAAAAGAGCAACTCTGAAAATAATCTTAATAAAACTTTAAATATTCTTAAAAGAGAGAAGTCGAAAAATAGCCATTATCGTGTGAAAAAAATTTAACCCATAAAAAGAATCTGAAAATAACGAAAGTAACATGATTAAAAGACTTGAAAAAATAGAAAATATTTTTATCATAAGTAAAAATTAACAATAATAAAAAACATTGCAAGTATTGCCAATCAAGTTATCATCTACTAAGAAACGGCCAATAATGGAAAAAATTAAATGAAAAAGAATAATAGATATCATGAAGTCAACTTAATAAGATATGAATAACGAAAAAAATATAGATAAAAATTCCTTGCAAGACTTACTGTAACTTAGTGGAAACCTGCCACTTATTAAAAAAGGTCATGGTATACATCCAAGTAAAAAAAATGGCAGAGTGAAACTGGTTGAAACCCCAGAAAGCTAAAAAAACTCTTAACATTTAGTTAATAATAATAATAATATTATCATTTTATATTTATAAAAGCTTTAAAGAATTTACTATTGCTGTATCCATTTTTAATTCTTCAATCAATTCATTTGAAAACTTTCCAAAAACCAGCTACATTTGTAGAGCTATTATATCCATATAAAAATTTATTTCGTATTTCCTTTTTTAATTATATATTATATAGGTAAAACATTGACTTTAACCTTATATTGTCAAATCAATGTTGCTTTGAATTCCACAGATATACAAAATCTCATTGTACCTAAATCTTAGCTGTATCCACTAATTTAGTCCTTTAAATTAGTATTAAAAGAAGAAGAATCTTCACAAAACTCTTACAGTTACACTTTTTCTATGCTTAAATAGGATTTTAATTTTTATCTTTCTATAAAAGAGGTTAAAGTTGACAAAACTTGGTATTTCTTTGATATTTAAACTACTTACTACCTATTATTTGTAATTCTTTTTTTCCAGTTCTTTTATTTTTTATCTTTTAATTAAATTATGAAGGAATTCTCCTTATTCTAAATTATTTAAATCAACATAAAAAACTTTAGAAAAGTCTTTAGCTTTATCCGAAGGGCTCTTACATCTTATTTATATTTAAGTATTCTAAATTTAAACTGTATCTAAGTAAAAAATGCTAGTAAGTTCATTATTACAAAAATAAATTAACTTTTGTGTAATTTATTCAGCTTATAAACCTCCTCAATTAATACTCTCTATTATAGCGCTGGCTTAGTGGATTTTATAAGACTTTCTATAATTTATTTTTAAATATTTTCTCCCTGCTTTATAAAATATCCCTTTCCTTTTCCTGCTTAAGCATTTTTCATTTATTAAGAAATAAAATTCCTTCCCCTATTCCAAAAGAGTGCAATCTACAGTCTTCATAATGTTCTTCTATTTCTTTAATTGAAATCTTTGGTTACTTACATCTCCATCAATTATTAAAAATATAGTTCTTGGTAATTTGATTCTACAGGTCACGAAAATTTTTCTTTTAATGAATTTAAAATTTCAGTTCCTCTCAAATCTGCTGTAAAATTTTGAATAGTTTACTTAGC
Source organism: Loxodes magnus (assembly GCA_946699065.1). NCBI lineage: Eukaryota > Ciliophora > Karyorelictea > Loxodida > Loxodidae > Loxodes > Loxodes magnus. The sequence goes on along the minus strand of CAMPDV010000346.1, from coordinate 235,180 downwards.
TTTATTTTGAGTTTCTTCTAAATAATATACTGATTTACTGATTGAGGAAAAATATTTTCAAACTACTTCCAAAATTAAAAAAATTAAATTTACATTTATATGGAAGGGACTAAAGAAATAAAAAAGCTGCTTATTTAGCCATTTCAATTCTATAACCTTTCATAGATTCACTTCTATCTGAACGAAAATGAATTCTCCTGTTCCTTCTTATTTTAAATTTAGCTGAAGAATAAAAAAAACAAATTCTGCTACTTAGTTTTCGTCGTTCTTTTATAAAATATATCTAGGGACAAACTAATCTTATATTTAAAGTTTAAGAGCGAAGTCTTAATCAGTAATATAAACCTTAGAAGTATCTAAATTTATTTTTCAATCAAATGGAGATTCTTACTAAGCTGCAATGCTGTGTGAGATGCAGGTTGCTTATATAATTTCTTTTGATTAATATTAATATCACATCTTATGTTTATTTTATAAGGAACTTAGTCTGCTATTTCAACCTAAGTAGCTTTAGGTATTTCTATTTTTAATTCTTAATTAAGAAATTCTTCTTTATTTCGTTACTTATAGTTCGAGTTTTTAAACAGTAGACAAATATTTTTTTAGATATGAATTGAGATTTCTACTCTTACTTTTGCTTAAATTATTTGAAGGTCTATAAAGCTTTAAATTCATATTTAGGATTAAGAGCACAAAAAGCAAAATAATTGAATACTGCTATTCAATTGCGCAGAGTCTTACATAAGTTATTATAATAGTTACTTTTTAGAGAGGTTGCAAATTTCCTATATATAACACCTTTCTATCTTGTGAATCATCTTAATCATAAGAAGACATAAAAGCAGCATTTCCTTAAGCTATTATATCTTCATATTATTCCTTTCCTATTCCTTTTCTTCAATTTCTGCATTAATGATCAGACTTGATTTTGTATAAACTTTTAAGTTAGCAACTATAGCAAAATTAGAAACTGGAAAAACTTATTCAAATTTGTTTATAAATTCAGCATATTTAGAGTTTAATAAACTGTTCTTAAACAATACAATGCTTATACAAGTCTAAAAGAAGAATTGGCTTTCATTCTTTTCTTTAATAAAGACTAAAAGGTATTCTATCTTTATCGTTATTTATACCTTTTTAAGAGTTAGAAAAAGATTTACTAAAAAAGAAAGATAGTCCTCCTTATAATTACTTTCTTGTAAGGTTTATTCTAAATAGTAATAAATGAATAGAACATTATAGCTAAAAGAATAATAGATATCTACAAGTACATATATTAACTTGAAAGTTATCATTCAAGAAACCATTTTCATAATTATAAGCTAAAGTACTTCAATGTGACTAATAGAAATTTTAAAGATAAAACTAAGCTTGTGATATCAGTATAATTGATTAAGATTTAAACAATTAAATATTCTAAGCTTATACTTATTTGTATGATATCATAAATCTACTTTTCTACTATTTTGAAATAAAGCTAATATTTAAAAATAGAAACAGGATTTATAGTCGATACAAGTATTTGAATAAAATAAAGATATAAAAGTTCCAAATAATTATTAATTAACGTAGCTTTAATAAATTAAATTGATAAAAATCAAATAAAGCAGTTTATTAATAAAACTTGAAGCTAGAATTAATAAATTATAAAGCTTCTATTTGTAAAATTTAGTCATACAACTTGGAATACTTTACCAAAATACTTTAAATTAATTAAACTCCCTCTTACTCAATTTAACTTTTATAAAAAAAGGAAATAAAAAAAGAAAGATCGTTTAAGATATAGAGAGTATATTATATTATTATATTTATTTTGATGTTAGTTAATTAAAGATCTAAGTTAATTAAAAGGGATTAGTATAAAAGATATTTGAGTATCTAAAAATAAAATAAAAAACAATTATACTTATATTTTATATAAAGCTAAATTAGTCTAGTTCCTCTTATAAACTTATTATTATTATTTTTAGTAGAAGGATTGCAAAAATTATAAGGTAAAAAAAGAAAAGCTTAATAATTATTTAACAATAAAGCGAAATTATAAAATAAAGCACTAGTTTTATTTTATTTTTGTTATTTCGAAACTAAAAGAAAATTATAATAAAATTATAATTTGCTTAGTACTTTATTAATTTATCATATTTAAAATGTATCCTATTTTCTTTGCACATCTTCTCTATTCCAAAAATAAAAGGAAACTAAGATGAAACATTTAGGCTAAATTAGAAAAAATGTAATGCTAATAAAAGAAATTAATCACTAGGCAATATTGATTTCACTACAAATTTAATGTTTTCCCTAATTTTATAATTTTGAGAATGAAAGTAGCTAAAACATTAAGTTAGAAAAAAATATCTGATTAAGGTTATTCTAACTTTGAATATCTAAAGATTTATCTACTTTAAAAAGCTTAGGATTTAATTTATGTATAGAGTAATAATCTAAGTTTGCTTTTTGGGAAATTTTTAAGGAAAACTCTAATTAAAAAATTAATATACGAATATAAGTAAATTTATTAATTAATTAATTTCAACTTAAAGAGTTTTGGACTGCAACTTCTTGCAGTTTAACGACCCCAACACTCCCTTCATGGGATAACGGGGATATCCTGTTGCTTTCGAAAAGCAGCTGCCAGGGAGCTCCATCGCTATGGGCAGCCAGGCTTCAAGCCCCTACCAGGAGTGGATAATCAAAAGGAAGGTCTTCCCTTGCAAAGGTTGACTTTGACCAGGGACTTTCTCAGCGACAGGAAAGGAACTTGTTCCTAGCCATAAAACCAGAAAGTATGATTCAGAAGGTCAATCTCAGCTCCCACCATCTTTTTAATTATATAAGTGAATTTATATAGGATAATTTACTAAAGGCTTAAAGATAAATATTTTTATAAGCTAAATTTAATTAAAATTTTAAATTTAAGTTTAGAATTTCTTTAACTTATATTAAATTTAGTTTGTTATCATTGAGTTTTTTCACTTGAAATATCGCTTTGAATTTCCTCTTATAACTCGTTTTCGTTGCTTTGAAGCTACTTTAGTGTTATTTTTACTAAATTTGAAAAATTTTCATAGTTCATTATTTTTTATTCACCACATTATATCTTTTTTATCTTTTTCACTTAGCGGTATTCGTTTTTCTTACTATTTAATCTGCAAAATAGATCAGGTGTATTTATTACTCCCGATTAATCCTTTAATAAAATATTTACCACATCAAGAAATTAAAAGGCTTAAGTGATATTGCTCTCAATATCAATCTAAGTAAAATTTGCTGCAACTAAAAACTCTAAATTAAAATGTTACCAGAATAACTAATTTTACCATCCCCATCAGTATCTAAAGCTTCTATCAGAATATTAACAAATTCCTGAACTTCTTCCGGCGATGACTGATTGTCTACTTTTTTAAAAGCCAGTTCTAATTCTTTTTTTGAAAGATAACCGTCTTGATTCTAATCAATTTATTTGAAGATGTTTTCCAAAGTTTTTTTCTTTTCTCCATATTCTATAAATCTTGTCAAATAGGCATATGAAAGCTTCTAAAAAATATTAAAGCTTTTATACTGGTTTATATTTCTCTTTATTTATTAGAACTAGGATTATTTTGATTTATCTATTAAGATCTAAACATTTTCCTCAGTTCATTTTATTTTCAAAAACTTATTTTGAAGAGCTTTTTAAGCAGAAATTCTGTTTACTGGATATGGCTCAAGTAAATTATTTAAAAGTTCCTAAAATTCCAATGGCAGCTCTTTGTACTTCTATGAATAATTTACATCGTTTATAGGATTTCTATTATCTTAAAATCTCTGATTAAGTTCTTCTAAATTCTTAACTTTTCAATGAGGATGTTTTTAAAAAATCATGGTAAACAATATTACTCCAATAGACCATATATCATAAGAACTAGAAGCTTTCTCGATGTCCAATTTAACTTCAGGCGGTTCTTAATCGTATAAATTTTTTTATTTTTATCTTACTTCTAAATCAATAACCTCAAATTTCATAATACTGGCTTATTCAAAATGGAATATTTTGATTATTTCTACACTTTTTTTATCAATAAGACAGATGTATTCAGGAATAATATGCTTATGAACTACTTATAATCTATGAATATATCCTGCAGCTGAAAGAAGCTGTTAAGCTACGAGTCTAATTTCTTCTATATTAAATTCTTTATTATTATGAATTCTTCGCTTCATTTCTTCATATAGCGTTCCTCCTGAATAATATTCTAAAACCAAGTAAATTGAATCTTCTGTTTCAAAATATTCAATTAATTTAGCGAAATTTTAATGATCACATAATCTCATGATGTCAATAGTTCCTAAAATTTTCTTCAGATTGTCTTATTTTAAAAATTTCTTGGCTATGAATTTGCTATTTGTATTTTTATGAACAGCTTCATAAACTAAATTATCACTTGTTTTGCACTAATACAAAAAATGCAAGTGATATACATCTTCAATAAGCTTAGAATTTTTAACTGTAAATTTTTTATTTGATAAAGTTAGGAGTGGAGTTTATTGCTCTTAATTTTCTTATTCTTTGAAGTTGGCACGATCTTCACAACAATTACCCATTTTATTCAGTTTATTTAATTCAAATACCATCAAAAGTAAAAGCTCTTTAAATTAAGATTTTTATAGTTGACTTATTCTTAAATATGAACAAAAATACAAATCATTTATAAAATCAGGCTTCAATTACATTTGCAAAACCTTTATAGCATCATCTATTATCTATTTTGATGCAATAGATTGTTGAATAAATTGATCTTTAATCTACTAGTTACAGTGTTTATATTAAAAGTCAATTCTGCAATAATATTCATAGATGGATTATAATTGAATGAAATCATCGCTTTTTCTACTCTCTATCTTCAAACTTTAATTTCCTGGTATATTAATTTTATTCTTTTACTACTCTCTTAGTTAATAAACATTAATAAAAAGGATTAAAATCAATTAATTCCATCACAAAACGTTTGTCTTTTCCCTAAAGTTATATAACTATAATAATTCTTTATTTCTATAAAAAGATTTAATCACAGTAATCTCGCAGTTTTATATAAAGCTTCTTAATCTATATTTACTAGAGTCAATCATTAGTCTTAGCATTGCTATATTTTAGATTATTTTGTTGTTTATTGTAATTACATTTTTAAACCTTTATTTTATCGACTCCATCTAATTTATAAAAAGCCTCGGCTATATAAAAAGAGATATAGTTTAGTCAAGGAAATCTAGAACATCATAAATGAATCAAAGACTATCATTAATAAATCTCATCCTTTATCGAGTCCAATAGACTTCTTTCTTCTAATTAAATGTAAAGATATATTTAAAGCTATCTAAATATATTATTTAGCTAATGATTTAGGAATAATATCTATTTTTAGGTATATTTGTAGCTAGGTTATCTATGAATATAATTAATAATTTAGATTTATAAATATCATCTACTAAGTGCTATTATCTATTTTAACTATTTTAAAATTCAACTGCTATATCTGTAATAAAACACCTTAAGCTTATTTATTCTTACTATTTTTTAATTTTTTACAAAATATATGGAGAATGTATTCAGAAATAGGTTTATAAAAGTGAGATGTAAGATTATACTTCGAATATAAATAATAGATATGCTTAGTAACTAATAATTGTAATTGCTATAAGATCTAGAGAAGTGCATTCGCTTCTTTTATCTTTAAGTCTATATGACTATTATATCTTTATAGCAAACTTTAGTATTTAAGTGATGTATAATTAAAGTAATCATATAAATAACTAATTTACCACATAGGAATAAATAATTGATAAATAAAGGGATATTTACCTATAATAGCTATTATATTAATAAAAGCTAATTAGTTATTGTATCTAAAGCTAACCCTAGCAAACTAGATTGAATAAGCTAATACAGAGGATACTATTTAAATTATTTACTACTATTGCTTTAATACTTTTATTAAAGCTTATTATTTAGAAATTTATTTAAGCTTAGTTTTCTATATAGCTTCTATCTTTTATTATATCTAAATTTAAGGGATTTAAAATAAATCCTTAGCAAGAAAGAAAAAAAATTATTAGTAAAGTATTTTGTCTTAAAGACATAGGCAGATGAACTGAAAGCGGTTAGATAATTATAGAATTAGGAATACTAATTATTTATGATTGATATATCATCTTTTCAATTTCTTCTTGAGATAAGAGGTCTTATATAGAGATAAAACTGAGATATCATATAAAATAAATATGATATGACTATTAAATGGTAATACATTAAAAACATTTAATAATATACAAATCATCTGTATAAACAATCACCTTAAAGCAAAATAAATAATTAGTTGTATTAAGTAGATAGAAAAAATAAATAGAAACATTTAGCATAAACTTTATTTAGCTGTTTCAATAGCTCCTATAATAAAATTAGATCTAAGTATATTATTTTACATTTTATTTTGGAATTAAAAAACTGGATTATATTAAAAAAATTTGAAGATAATAAGCTTATAAATCAATCTTAATTAAAGCTTTATTATCTAACTAAAATTTATAAATTTAAATATTCTTTTTTTATTAAAGAAATTAAAAAAAATTATTTATGAGAATTTAAGTTTAAAAGTTCAATTAAACCGGAAGGCAAAAACTTATTTTAACGATTAATGATTAATGAGAATTTAAGTTAGAATTTTGATTAAAAATATAAGCAAAAAATAAATAAAATTTTTATTTTCATATTTGTAAAATACTCATCTCTAATAAAGGAATTGCGTAAATATAAGGTAAAATTTTAACGAAAATATACAAAATTAATCTAAAATTAATAATTTATAAAGACCTAATAAATATATTTCAAAATAAAAATGGAGTCTTAAAATCTTGTTCCCGGCTTTTTCTTAAGCAAAGAAGAGAAAAAAGCTCTAGAGAAAAAGCAGGCATAAAAAAAGTATCAAGAGTCTTCTTCTCACTTACAAAACTAATAAAGAACCTAATAACTATAATAAACACCTCCTAAAGTAATAAAAAGAAAGGAATCTAATAGGAAAAGAACCTCCATCAAAGATAATTAAAAAGGAAATCAATATTTAACAGTTAGTATTTGAAATATCCAATCTCTAGGAAGAGATTAAAGTGCTTAAGTAGGAAAATTAAGAACTAAGAAACTTATTATCGCTTGGATAAGATAACCTAGAGATTAGAATTATTAATTAAGAAAGGGAACTCCAAGCATATTGGAACATTTAAACTGAACATAGATAAGAAACAGCAAGGCTTGGAAATATCGTATAAAAACAAGAGTTGGAGTTTATTAAGCAAAAGAATATTAGCACAAACATAACTAATTAGACAAATTAGATGGAGATAGAATAAAAAGAGGTTATAAATCGAAAACCAATCAGATAAGTAAGGAAGAAATGCTACTACTGTAAGAGTAAGTAACATTTGTACAAGAATTGCTAAAAATTTTAGAATTTCAAGAGAAAATTTTGGCGTAAAGAATAAGAAAAATACTAGAGGCTCTATTGTAACTAGCATGGAGATATTTACAGAAGAAAATGATGTAAAGTACCTTTTGAAATAATAAGAACAAGAAATCAAAGAAACTGAGAAGACCTTAGTGAAGATAATTTCATTAGAAAGTCAAGAATGATAAGAAGTGTTGCTGATAAAACAACTTATTTTAAACGGTGTCCAGATTGGCACTGTTGAACATTTTAATTTCATTATCATTATCATAAATATATTTCATAAAGCAAAATCTTATTCTTATTTATTCATTTTTTTATTTTATTTTTTCATTTATATTTGCTTGAATCCATTTCAAATATTACTTTAACACAATAAATAATAATTTTTTTATTTATGAATTTTAATTTATTTGTTTTCAATTGTTTCCTAAAAGATTTTACTGCAATAAATCCTTTTTTTAAAAGGCTTTTAAAATTCATTTAAATAAAATACTTCAATTACATTTTTATTTCTCTATATCCTCTATAAATTATTTCTACTTCTCTACAAAATCTTATTTGTTTTCTGTTTTTTCTAGTAGATTTTATGAAATAAAATTTACATTGATTTGCAATTTTTTTTTATAATTGATTTAAATTAGCTTAGTTAAGCACTTTTCATTCTCTTTCCAGAATTTCTTCAAAGCTCAAAAAATATTTAATCATAATCCTTTTAAAAAGCCTTAATTTTTCAAAATAATCGCTTTGATATTATTTTAATAAACAAGTTTTTCTTTTATCTACATTTTCTATATTATTAATTTATTTGATTTAAGATACTTGCTTCTAATAATAATAAAATAATAGTCATACACTTATAAATTCCTTATCTATCTTATTTGAAGAGGATAAATAAAATCTTTATTAAAGTTGATTGAATTATTTAATTCCATGGTTACTACTCTTAGTATATTTGAATACATTACACTTAGATAGACAGAAAATGGTTAGATGCAAAGCTTTAAAATAAGACAAATTATAAATGTTTTATAATTCTAATTTAATTTTTGAATTATAAAGGAATAGTTTAATATTCTTTTAAAGATGGATAGCTTTTTATTTTTAAGCATTTAAATTTTTATTAAGACTAATTTAATATTCTATCTTATTTTCTTAATCTACTACTTGCTGCAGTTCTTCGTTAGTTAATAAATGAGTACATAGGATACAAGTTATTTTTTTCCCTTTAAGATTGTTTTGAATTTTATTTCCTCCTGTTTTCTGTTTTATCCAATCTTCTAAGCAATATCTACAAACTTAATGGTCACATTTAAGTTTTATTATAATTTATTATTCATAATCTTAGGAACAGTATGCACATTTTTCAAATTTCAAGACTTCTCTTTGCAATTATTCCACTTTTTATTGTTAAATTTCAGCCACTTCACTTGTGCTCTTATAATTTACGACATATTAAATTTTGAAAGGTTTAAATTCTTCAAGAGGGCTTTCTTAACCATTTGGAGCTATTTCTATAAAAAAGGGTTTTCCTAGATTTTAGATATCATATTTATCAGGAAATTTTATTTTATCTTGAAATTTCTCATTTCTTTCATCAAATCCGTCTACAAGAGACTAATCTTTGGAATAAATAATATCATAATGACCTGGCTTATACAATATATATATTAAAGGACATTTTCCTGCTATTTTCATTTAGTCGAACTGAAGTGCCTCATCATAGTTTCTATCAATAGTTATTATATCAATTTTTACTTTTAATACTACTTATAATGGACCAACAGCTAATCCATCTGCTTCTTTTCCCATTGTTAGAACATTCATAATCAGTTCTTCATAAGAAATTTAGCAGAAAGATTCGAAATATTCTTTATGAGATTCCAAATAGTTAGCAGTAAGACATCTCATTTACCATACTAGAGCTTCATCCTATTTATCTTTATTATTCTCTATTTCTTATTCTAAGTATTATTAAAGAAACTTTTTATTTTATACTTTTTAATCTTTTAAATTATTTAGAAGTCTTAGGAATGTTTATTTCAGTATTTAGTGACTATTATTTTTATTGCTAGGTCTTATTTAATAATAACCTCTATCACTTTCCAGTTTATTAATAAATTCTTCTAGATATTGCACAGGAGTTGAAATTCTACAGAGATGCTCTAAGAATGAAAAACCAACTGCTCTAAAGTAGCAATTTCCATCACCTCTAACACTTCTATAAGAATCAAATTTCTACTTTAGTTCTTAAACAATTTTTTTAATATTCTCATTATGTTTATATTCGTTAATTTAACTAATTAGTGATTTACGAGAGTAAATTTATTTTAGCAGATCTTTTTAAACATTTTCTTATTAATTTTTTTCTTTTTTAATTTGCGTTTTCTCAGAATAATTTTTTTCAATACTGACTTAGTTTTCAAGTTATTAAATATCATTTTTTATGTGAATCTCTTTTGGAAACTCATTCTTTACTTCACTTTATTAGCTTTTTATTTATTTTAAATCATAATCTTTAGAAATTACTTTCAGCTCTATTTTCCTAATTTACTTTTAATAGTTTTCATATTTTTATTATGCCGTTATTAATTCAGTTTTTAAGGACTCATTCTCATCTTATAAATCCGATTTTTGTTTTTAGCATTTTTAAGAATCTTCTTGTAAACCTTTAATTTATAATAGAAAACTCCTATTTTCTTCTTAAATTTTACTTATTTTCAGCTCAAGTTATTAACTTTATTCCTTTTATTTTAATAACATTTATTCCTTTTCTTATTAAAACTAAATCTTTAATAGGTTAATTTCATTTTAATTTTATTTATTTTCTTGATTATACTTTTATTAAATCTATTCGATTTCTTAATTTTTCTTTTAGACATTTAAGTTTTATTTTAGTTAAGTTTAGATTTCTTCTAATTTTTTCTCTAATTATTATTTTAACTAATTTATTTCTTAATTTTAAATTTTCTATAAATCCAATTCTTCATTGAATTTGTTTATCTGCTGATAAAGAAGTTTTATTTTTTATTATTAATTTTTATTAATTTCTGCTAAAGATTCAACTTCGTTGCTCTATTTTATAGTATTATTTTGTGCTTTATATGTCTCAATTTATTATGCTTGTTTTTAGTTTAAATTGATTTAAGTTTCCAATTTATCTTAATTTTCTTATTATAATTATTTTTCTTTCTTTAGTTAACTTTATAATTAAATTTTTTCTTAGTCCATAATTTACTTTTATTAAGTTATGCTAGTTATTTGTTAGGATAATTCCTTATTTTTTTATTTGAGTTCATTGATTTCACTATAAATTTGTTCATATTCGTATTAAGAGTATTTTTATTTACTTTCATCTATCTATTCATTTAGCTTCTTTTTATAGCTTTTGTTTTGATACTCTTGATTATTCTATTCCAGAATTTTTTTTAATTTGGATATTTCCATTTATGCTTATTATAGGAGCTATTCTGTTTACTAGTATTTTTATTTATAGTCTTTGTTAATTTTTTAGAGTTCTTTAATTTACGATTCATACTAAATTAAAACATGATTTTGCTAGTTACCTTTTTATTAAACTGCTTGATTATTCGCATTATAGAAATTATTATATTGGTTTATTTAATTCCTTAAAAGATAACCTTCGTCTAAAGTAGAGTTTTAAATCTCTTTGTTTCTAATAGAAATCCTTTTTTTCGTGGAAAGTTTGCTTTGCTCTTTTTATCTCGTACCTTATTGTTATTTTAAAACTTTTTTAATATCTTAGGTAGTTTAATTTAATTTTGGCTTCAATTTACTTCTTTCTTCTAATTAAGGCTAAATTTATAAAAACTTTTCTTTTAACCCTTAACGCTAGATTTTCTTAGTAATTTCATGTTTTGATAAAGCGGAAGAATTTAACTAGAAATTCTAAGAATTTATTTATTAGATTTACTATAATCTCCCAGAGCTTCATTAATTTACCTCAAATTAGCTTTTGCTATATTTTTAACTACTTGATTCTTAGCTTTCCTATTTGTTCTTTTTTAATACTTATTATATATTTTTTAAGTTCTATCTGCTTTTATTACTTGATTTCCTATTTATCTCTTCTTAACTTCTTTATCTATAAGCTTTGTTCTAATTTTTCATTTTATTCCTAATTAATCTAAAAATAGTTTAGTATTTATAATTTTACGTATAATATAATATTCTTCTTTTTCTTTCAGAATCTCAATAAAAGGGAACTTTTTCAATTCTATGATAAAAAACTTAGAAGCTAAAATCTATTTGCCATATTACAGTGCAAATTTATTGTTGTTCGATAGATAAATTTAGCAAGATCATAACTAAGCAGTATAAATAATTATAATAGCAAATAAATAGAAATAATTGATTATCCAGACCTATTTCAAGTTTCCTATATTTGTTATTTATCATTCCTTAATTTTAAAATGGGTTGACGTATTTAAGTTATATTTAATTAAGCTAAATTTTATAAAATATCTACCTAATAATTTACTAACTTTAAATATAAAGCTTCTCGGAAAGAAAAAATTTCGAAAACTAGATTTATTGTGATAACTATAATTGAACTCTCATAATCACTAAGATAGAAAAGCTAGCATACAATTAAATCACTCTACTAAAACTAGTCCTAGAAGATTAAATAAATTACCCAATTAAGCTAAGTGCTATTTTTAAACTTAATCATTATATTTTTATAAAAGGAAATTAATTTTATTTTAGGCAAACTTTTAACTGCAAAGATAGTTATTTTCATTTAAGTATTTTAATCTATCACTACTTTAATAACTCTCAGGTCAAAATTATAATTATATTTAAGAAGCTATAAGATAAAAATAATAAAAGCTTCAAGTTTTATTACTTTATATAGGAGTCTTAATATATAAAAGTATGATAAGTACCTAATCAAGATGAATAATTATTAACTTATGATTAGCATAATTTATAATAAATTTCTTTTATATTTTTACATTAGTTTTAATTATAACTCCTAACTCTTAAGATTTTAAGGAGATATTTAAATGTATTTAATTAAGCAAAAATATCTAACGTTTTTAGAGAAGCTATTATGAATATTCTTATTTGAAACAAGCGCTTTGCTTATAAATGAAATGTTTTGGATAAATTGTTTAAGCATTAATAATATTCCACCCTATTCCCTTCACTATTATAATTAAATTTAATCTATAATTATAAATAAAGCAATTTCTAGGTTTATTTCTCTTTTATTCACATTAATTGTTTAAGTTATAGCCTTAATTAACTAAAAGCTTTTAATTTATGCTAGTTTCTCAAATTAAATTACATCAACATTTAATTTAATTCAAGGTTGTGTCTTAATCTCAAGTTGCTTTATATAACTTTATAAAAGGAAATTTTAAGTGTTTCTCTAAGAGTTTAATAACTTTGTATAACTTTCAAAATGTATAATTATAACACTTATTTATTTAGTTTTTAACTAATTAAATTCGAATCTTGCTAAAACGAAAATAGATTAAAGAAAGCTAAAAGAAAGCAAATGCTAACTAAAATTAATTATTGTAATTTTATAAAATGATATCATCTAAGCAATACTTATTCTATTAATTTATACCCTTTTATTTCTTATCTTGCATATAAATTTTTATACTTAAACTTCTATATTAGCTATTTATATTTTGAATCTATTTATTTTTATTTATTAACCATGTTTAGACTTTAAAGCAATAAAATGATTCTAAAATAAATAAATTTTTCTATGCTTTAAAATCTTATAGATAGAAGCCTAATTACTATAATTTAACTTAGAGTACTAAAAAAGCTTTTACTCATATTTAAATAATCAAGTTACAACCTTTAATAAGTTAGCTAAGATTGTATTTTTAATTTAAAAGATACCATAAGTGAAATATACTCAATTTATTATATTATATTTCTAGGCTATTTTCTTAAAGTCAGTTTTTGTTAGATGATATATAACCTTATTAAAATAAAAGTGTGCTAGATAATTCTGCTTTACATTGATTTATCATCGAATGGAATCTTAATATATCTCATTCTTTTTAATCTTTATATACTTTTCCTGTTTTGCTAATAATTATCCTACATAAAACTAATTATATCTGAACAATAGCAAACAAAAAGAGAATCTAAATATGATGCTAATATTTTTATAATTTAATTTGATTTCTACAATGATATAGGTTAAAGCAATATTAAGCTAAAAATACTCTAAATAAATATATGAATAAAATTATAGATAATAATGAATTCCTATTATTTCCTTGGAAATAGAAATGACTTATCTCTTTTTAAATTATATCCTTTGGTAAATTTTAATCTTACGCTTTTTAAAATCTCTTAAACAGTTAGAATTTTATTATTCTTTAATTTTTTGATTTATTTACACTATTTGAAGCAATTTTATTTTAAAATTTAAATAATTATCATTTATTTAGATTATGAGAAGTTCTTTAATTTGCTTTATTCCTCATTTTATTTTATAAATTTCTGAAAGTTACTTGTAATGTTCTGCATTTATAAGATAAATGCATTATAAACCATAAAAATATTAAAGATTTCTTTGTATCCTGATTTTTTCTCGTCTGATTTTAACTAAATTTTTTCATGCTGGTAATCATTATTTAAAAGTCTAACTTAGACTAATTTATGCTGCATTATAAACTTCTATTCCATTTTTCTATATACGTTAAGAACTAAGTTCATCAGCCAAGAAACTGATTTCTCACGATTGCTAATAATTAACAATAATTATAACTTTTCCACTATTTATTTTCTTTAATTTAGTCTAAAGCAAAAGGATTAAAACAGAGTAGAGCTATTAGCAAAAAATAGATTTAATAGCTAGTTTTATAAGTCTTTAAGTGGAATAAATTCAACTAACTGACACTTAATTTTCTTAAATTTTAATAACTAAGCATATTATTAATTTTAACTATGCTTAAGTTAAGAGTATAGAGTTAACTTTAAAGTTATAAAAGAGGTTATAGTATGAAATAAGAAAAGCATTATGAAAAAATCAAGATTGAACAAAAGACTCAGTGGTTATTTTAATTTAAATCAAATAGACAATAATAAGACACTTCATTAGATTCATAGTACTTCTTTATCTATAATAAAATAGTAATAGTAAGCTATTAATTAATTATAAATGAGAAGGCTATAATTAAAATTAATAACTACTAAATTTCTAAATATATAAGTCACTAGTTAGTTAAACAGCTTCTATTGTTTATAATTTTAACTTACAAAAGATAATTATTAATAGTTACTATTATAGCTTTATTTAAGGTAAAAATAGATTTCTTAGGAAGTTTTTCATATATACTTTAATAAAATCTACTTAGTTAAACTATAAAGTTTCAAAGTAAATAATACCTATATTTGTTTGAAAGAATGAATTAAGTAGATACTGCTTCAGATGTAAATTTAAAACTTGTAAGTTAAACTTAATAGAATATTCGCTATTCAAATATTTACTAAATTTATTATTTTTTATTATCTAAGCTACACCTTTAATATAAACTAATAGCTCTACAATTATTATTTGAATTTGAAATATTAGGAATAAAACGATATGGTTTGCTTTAATCAAAGTCTAGCAATTTAAAAATAAAATAAGTTAAATTTTATAAGAAATATTGATAAAGTAAATTATGATATTTGTTCTAAGCTTTAGAATAAAGATTCTATTTTATAGAAGAGCTGAATCACTTTTATATAGATGCTTCTTAAGATATGTTGATATTAATTTACTATATTCTTAAATATAATCAAGCTATTTAATAATTATACTATATTAAAATTTATTAAGCAAGTTATTAACGTTTTTGATAAAATAAAGCATAGGCATCACCATTTTTAGCAGATTCAGCTTTTTGCACAAAAGAATCGTTGAATTTATACCATGTTTCATTTACTTTAGCTAATGCTACATAATGTCCACCTCCTGAACTTCCGTTGTGTATATTAACTGCATATAAATCGTATATTGTTGATTCTTCGTAATTTTGTGGTAGAAATTCTTTTAAATCTAGTCCTTCAACTGGATAATTTACATTACTTTAGTTCTTTTGTATAATGAATCCATCTTGTATAAATCTTTTAAGATAAACTATTAACACTTCAGGTATTTTATACATCTTTAATTGTTTCCATCCATTTACATGATTTTTGCATTACTTACAATAAAACTTATTTTCTCCTTCTAACTTTTCTTCTTTCTGCAAAAATTTAAAACAATCTTAAAGATTAACTGAGTTTTTCTAAAATGAATTAGTCATATTCAAAGCTTAAAATCTTTTAAAAAACAAACTTTCCATTTCTGTATCTAAGTCTTTTAAGTAAATTTTTATCATAAAATTGCTTTTTTTAGCTATTTATTCAATTGTTTCTTATTCGTCGAAGTTCAGTATATGACCTTCTTTACATACCTAAACTTTTTGACAAAAAATACATTTTTATTCTTAATCATTTTTTGTCTCTTCTAGACTCTTTTCAAATTACTCTGCCTAACTTTCAGTTTGTTATTTATTAATTTTTTTAAGAATGGAATCTTAAGATCTATCAGCAACAATTTTTACTTAAGAGAAAGGGAATTTTTGTTACGAATTGTTTGCATTCATAAGTTAAAAATAATTATTTTGAAGTAACTGAGACAGGTTTGCCATATGCATCTACTTTTCTAATGAAATTATTTCAGAAATACCTAATTATTTATAGATATTTTGAGTTTCATTGCTGTTTCCTTTTTATTTGATTTAAGATTTATGATAAAAATCGACAAAAGTTATATAGCAATCTTTGTCGTTTTGCTATTTTTCATATGCAATTATTTTTTAGTCTTTTAAATCATTTAATTTTAGGCCTAACATCTAATAAGAATCTATTTTTCTTCATTTATCACATTTTATTACTAGTATATCTTATTTGCTTACTCCCTTCCCCATCTTATCAATAAGTGTACTAGCGTCTTCGTTGATAGTTATTTCTAACTTATATTCTTAAATTGACTATTAAATATTTAATGGAATATAGAAAACTGTTTAAATTTTTTCTAATGTTTCTGGGATTTCTACGCATAAACTAGCAAAAGGATCAAAAATTACTGATTCATGCTAGCAAACTCCACATTTTAGTGCTGATTTAATCTAACCATGCATAATATCAACTATTTTAGAGTCGTTTCTTTTTTTATACCTTTTCCAACATTCATTTGAAACTATGTCATCAGGTCTTCCATTGCTTTATTATCCTTCAATGTATGGCTTAATAGAAATTTTATTCAAATCTTCATGTAAAGTATCGAGAAGAAAATTCATAAATTATTAAGAATCTTGCTATCCATATCCTTGGAACGTAGATGGAGCAAACTTATAAACTTCGTTTTTAAAGTTTTCTAAATCTAAAGTTCCTGTTTTTTATTTCACTAATTGATTTACTAATAAGGCAAACTAATTAACTACAACGCCTCCAGTTCCAAATTTATTTTCTGTATTAATTTACTATTTTCATTCAGTTGAAAGAAAATATTTAATCAAGGGAACAGTATGTAAAAGACATTATAAAGCTGAGTTCATGTAGCAAGTATTTCCTAAATTGTTAAATCCCACAAGGCTTAGAATGTTATTACACTCATGACTTGGATCATTTTCAGCACATTGCTTTGAACATCATTTCTTTAGACTGCAAAGATTACAAAGAAAAATAGCTTCTTGATTTAAGGATTTTTTAGATTTTTCTATTTCATGCATTATACATTTATTTATATATTCTACCACTATTATATTATCATTCTTAATTTTTGCTGATTCGAAAGTTAATTCTATATCATTAACTCTAGTTAATGGTTCCTATGAAAGCTCTATTATTTTTGTGTTAGAGATAAGAAATTTATGTATCTAAACTTGATCTAATACTTGTGGAAGCTTTCATATTTTCATTTCTCTTTATTCAAAATACTGGTAAAGAAATAACTTAATAGTTCTATATCTAGGAACATAAAACCTTTTGAAATCTCTTTTCTCATTATCAATACAAATTACACTTAATTGTATCTAATAAACTGATTCTTATGCTTTAATTCATTCTGGAACCATTTCTCTCTTTATTATAAAATTTTCACTAATTTAAAGTTTCTACGTTAATTAATCTCAGCGAGTTTAATCTTCTACATCAAAATCTACTTTATAAGATAAGTTAGGCAATATTTATTTTTCACCTTCATAATCATTACATTGCAATAGTATTTCATTACTATCAATTTTCAATATTTCTCCTGATTTATCATTTTAGTAATTCCATCATTTGGTTGGAAATATATAATAAGTTTACAATTTTTCAGGTTCTTTAGATTCTGTCTCTTTAGTTAAATCTACAATTTAACTCATAATAATTTATTAAGTTTATCTATTAAAAGTTATTTAAACGGATTATAGTTTTATAATGCATTGACAATATAATATTTATTTAAGAAGAGAAAGCCACTATAAAAACTAATATCCTTCATTAAATTAAAGAAATTAATAATTATTATATAATAACACTTCATTTTATGCTATCTAGTTACTTATTTTATTTATAAGCACAAGCAATTTTATTTAAATGAAATTCAGACTACTTTTATTTACATTTCTAGTTAGATTTATTCTCTATTTGACGGGTTAGCTTTATATTTTATTTTTACTTAAATAAATCAATAAGCTTAGTAATTGAACCTCATGTATAATGAAAAAGACACTATGTTTATGAAGCTAACCATTTGTTTAAAATTTGAAAGTTAAAGAAATAAGCTTTAAATACAGAATGTAAGGAAAATTTCTAGAACATAAATACCTTTCTATCTATTGTTGATTTATAAATCATAAATGAATAAATAAGTTTTAAACTAGCTAATGAATTATGTATAAGTTAATAAATATTAATTCAATTTACTAACTAGTTCCATGCTTATTATAAGCTTCATTCTTTTAAATATTTCTTTATGAAATAGATTATTTTCATTTAAAGTCTTTTAAATTAATTTAATTTAGAATCCCATATCATAGATATTATGCTTTTTCCTTTTACTTATTTTCTGTTTATTAAGGATTAATAAAAAATCTAAAAATCAAGAAAGAATGAAGTATTATTAGCTTAGTACTTAGTAATTTAAAAGATGATTTAAAAGCAAATAGTTTGAGGATTATCTTTATGATTACTAGGATGCATCTACATTTATTAAATAAAAGCTTTTTCTTTACTTTAACTAATTAATTTCATAAATAAAATTACTATTTAGTTCCTTTCATCTATTCAGCTAATTCTTAATATCATCTAAAATTTCATTTTTATTCAATCTTTTTCTCTATCTATTCGATACAAACAAGACTTGCATCTCTTAAAATCAATTTTTTATGTTTATGTTTATTTTTAACAGGAAATTACAAATAATAGCTAATTTATCAAAAAATAAAAGGAAAGGATACAATTTAATTAGGTTTGAAATAAAGAAAATAAATAGTTATCTTAGAAATATTTAAATTTAAAAGTTGATAATGAAGTTTTAAATTGTTATATATTCTTCAATATCAAATAGTTATATTATAACAATTAAATTACTTTATAACTTTACTATATCATAATAACTACTTTATCTTATAAATTCTTTTATAAACAATTTTCCTTTCCTTTAAAAATAAAAATTTAAATATATCAGCAGAATCATAACTTTTAGCTAAGACTATTAAAAAGGAAACATAACTAATGTAGTGGATTTAATAAAAAGCTTTTAGAAAGAAAAAGTTTTATTATAAACAATTGTTATAAAGCATTTTTATTTATTTTCTTAGCTAATATTTATATTCATTCATAATTTTAATTTATATTAAATGGCTTCTTGAAATAAAGGAACTAGATTTTAAAGTCAACCGGGAAAAACTAATAATCAGCTTAAATAATAGAAGGCTAATACTTTAAGTGGTAAGAATTAGATATAAAACGAAACCAAATATAATAAATAAGCTTATTAACCATAATTAAATACAAAATAAAATTGTAGACCTACTTCTGCTGACACAAAAGGGAACGTAAGTCAAAAGTAGAAACAAATATTGTAAAATCCACTAAAATAAGTTAATCAAAATATTCAAGTAATAAAACCAACAGTTAAATAAGCAAATATTAACGTTACAAAGACAATAATAAAATAAGTTTGATAAGAAAAAGAATAAATTTCTCAAAAACAAAAGATAAAATAAAGTTTAGAGGAGAAATAGTAGCAAGATCTGTGTTCAAATATAAAAAATTAGTAATTGATTAGAGATTAAACAACAAAGTCAGAAAACTAAGCCTATAAATAAAATTTATCTTATCAATACAATCTAGAAGATCCAATTAATTTTTAATAAGTAAATAACAAATATCCGTATAATTATAATTAAATTTAATCCAACTAATAGCCCTAAAAATCAATCTAAGAAAAATAATTAGAAAATAAATTACAAGATTTATATACTAAAGAATAAGAACAAAATACTAGCAAGCTTAATCATTAACTTCTTTTAAATAATTATATGAAGGATTAAAAATAAGAAAAAAATGACTAAATTGTAAACTTAAAATAGGATAATAAAGCTTAGTATGATTAAATTTAATAGAAATAAAACTAAAAATATATAGAGAGATTTGAAGAATAATAGAAAAAATAAAAAGATAAAGAATAAAAGACAGAAGAACTACAAAAAAAAGAAAATTAGATATAAGAATTATAAGAATAATTACATGAATTACTTAAGTAAACCAATCAAAAAGAAAAAGAGATTCAACTTCTTAAAAGTAATTTAGATTAATCTTAGAAAGAAATCAGTTAATAAAAAGTATAGATTCAATAATTACATAATGAAGGAAAACGAAAAGAAAATGAGAATCAAACTCTGCAAAGTAAATTAGATAATCAGAAAGAAGAAATAAAAAATTTAGAAACCAAGTAAACAGAACTTTAAGGTTTATACGAAAAAGCGATGAAAAAAAATAAAGAATTAGAAAATTAAATAAATAAAAGCCATCAAAATAAAAGCCATCAAAATAAAAACGTAATAGATTAAAGATAAATAAGCTAATTAACTTAATAAATAGAAATTCTTAAAAAAGAAAGTTAAATTTTGCAAAGTAGTTAAGAAGAGAAGATTAATCGTCTAGAACTTGATCTCAAGTAGGGTGACAAAGAAAAAAACATTTTATTAATTCAAAACTAAGCTTTGAAATAAGAGCAGATTAATTTATAGGGATTAAGACAAGAAAATGAAAAAATTATAAGATAAATGGAAGTAAAAATCATGTAGATGAACTAAGAATTACAAAAATACTAAAGTAATAAATAGATCAATTAACCTAATACTTCACAATCAAATTTAGCATAATAAAACAGAAGTTAAGACGATTAGTAAGATATATCTGCAAATAAACATCGAACACCTGGAAATCCTCAATAGTTTATTCAAGATCAGTAAAGAAATCAAGCGTCTAATACTCCAGAATAAAATTTATCATAATAAAATAAAATTTAAGAATATTAGGAAAATATTTCTAAAAGTTAGTATGAAACACCTGGAAATCCTTAATAGTTTGCATAAAATCGAAAAATAAAGTAAGTATATCCTCGGAAATCACTTACTAGTTACTAGAACGAATACAAATATAGTGAAAATATTAAAAAAGTTATTATAGAACTAAAACAGAAATTTGATTCTTATAGAAGTGTAAGGGGCGATGGAAATTGTTACTACAGAGCAGTTGGTTTTTCATTCTTAGAGCATCTCTGTAGATTTTCAACTCCTGTATAGCATCTATAAGATTTCATTTTTAAACTGGAAAGTGATAGAGGTTATTATCAAATAAGGCCTAACAATAAAAATAATAGTCACTAAATACTGAAATAAACATTCCTAAGACTTCTAAATAATTTAAAAGATTAAAAAGTATAAAATAAAAAGTTTCTTTAATAATACTTAGAATAAGAAATAGAGATTAATAAAGATAGATAGGATGAAGCTCTAGTATGGTAAATGAGATGTCTTACTGCTAATTATTTGGAAGCTCATAAAGAATATTTTGAGCCTTTCTGCTAAATTTCTTATGAAGAGCTGATTATGAATGTTCTAACAATGGGAAAAGAAGCAGATGGATTAGCCGTTGGTCCATTATAAGTAGTATTAAAAGTAAAAATTGATATAATAACTATTGACAGAAACTATTAAATGCCACTTCAATTCGATTAAATGAAAATAGCAGGAAAATTTCCTTTAATATATATATTGTATAAGCCAGGTCATTATGATATTATTTATTCCAAAGATATGTCTCTTGTAGACGGATTTGATGAAAGAAGTGAGAAATTTCAAGATAAAATAAAACTTCCTGCTAATTATAACATTTAAAATCTAGGGAAGCCATTCTTTATGATTATAACTCCAAATAGATAAGAATGTCCTTCAGAAGAATATAAGCATTTTAAAATATAATATGTAATTCCTTATGAAAAGTAAAAGGAAGTCACCTAAAACGTGAATGCAAATACAGAAAAATAGTAACCTGAAATAGTTAAACTATAAAAATGTGAAAAATGCAATTTAGGAATAGAATTGCAATCCATATTATATTTATAATGCAGCCACTTCATCTGCTTATACTGTATTTAAGATTGACTTGAGGATAGAACAGCAGGAAACTATTTTAGAAAAAATGTAAGAGGAGAATCATTAGCAACATGTCCTAAGTGCAGTAGACAACTAAAAAATGAAGAAATAGAAAAAGCAGTTGGGAAAGAAAAATATTAGAGAGCTTAGAAAATGATTTACTGGAGCTCTCCCACTTGATTCTTATTTTTACAAAAAAGTTAAGATTTAAATTTTTAACTAAAATCTAAATACTTTAAGTATTTATTTTAGTAAAATAAGCATACTATAGAAATCAATATATTTTGATTTTTCTTTATTTTTTCTCATTTTAATATCCAAAATTTTGTGAAGCTAAACCGAGCTGATTCAACTCTATTTTTAATTTTCATTAAGTGTATACTTTCAAGAGTAGTTATAAATAAACTTATATAGTCCAAAGTTATATCTGAATAAAAATTATTAGATTAACTCTAAACTATAACCATTTTAAAGCTATATTTATAAAAATATTAATTAAAATACTTTAAGTCTTTATATTTGCCTTTCTTAGTATCTTTCTTAATTATGAAATTTATTTAAAAATTTGAAAGAAAGCCTAAGATCATTTAATCATTAATGGACTATTAATAAAGTAATACAATGTAGCATTATTCTTTAAATTAGTTTTTTCCTTATAAAAACTTATAAGCATTTGTTATTATTATTGTATATCGATAGCTTTTTTAAAGTTTGTATTAAATATAAGAGAATATGCTTTGTTTATTAATTTACCATTTGCTATTAATTTTTGTGTTTTTCTAGCTACAAATATTTATTATATTTTATTTATAGGAATATCAATATAACTTAAATATCTATATATAATCTTATGCCTTTATGATTTCTTATAGATAGATTATTAATTTAATAAGTATAAATTTTAAATTAAGAGATTCTAAGAAGTCTTACCTGATTTATTAAAAGAGGATACTAATTATGAAGTCTTTTATAGATAATAAAGATTTAATTTGACGTTGTTCGTTTATTTTATTTGTATTTTACATCTATTTTAATAATACAATCTTAAAGAGTCTAATTAGATGCTATTCTAGCTTCATTTACTTAGAGAGGTTTCTTAATTATCCTATATAATTTAAAATTTAGTTCCTTTAATCTTTGAATAATTATATTATAATATCTAGTTCTTGCTAAATAATTACTCTCTAATTTTTAACTTAAGAGGGAATAATAAATCTGATTTATTTAAAGACTGAATCATAAGTTTCAAAGGTATTTAATTAAATGGACTTATTAATTAATCTTGCTTACTATAATTTAATTGTATATATCTGCAAATATCTACTAATAAGCTACTTATTAATTATAGTTCTAGCCTGCTTATTTAAATATAGGCTACTATTATTAAGTTTAAAGGTTGATGCTAATAGTCTTTTATCATTGATATTTATCTTCGATTTTCATAACTCAGAATATAATAACTAGCTGAGCTAACCTAAAGCTACTTAATGATCTAAACACTTGCTTAACTATTTATCTAATGGAAACTCTAAAAAGATAAGAGTAAATTATAAGCATAATTTAAAAGCATAAGCAGTCAGCTTTGACATTTACAAAGCTAATAACTAAAAGTTATTACTAGAAGATAAAGTCTTTTAAGAAATAATGATAAGTATAAATTATATAAAATAGGTCTATAGAGATAGTAACCTTAACTATTATCTTATTTATAAATAAATTCAAACTTTAACTTAATTAGAATAAACCATTCTTAATAGAACACTCTTTTGTTTATTTACAGTAATGTATATTTATAATAGGTGGAGATATTAAATAGATTTAAGAGCTTAAGGATTAATCTTAGCATTTATTACTAATTATGAAATCAGAATGTAAATTTTCAAAAGCATCTAAGGATATTTCTATGCATTCTCGCTAACTTTTTATAACTTCGCGTTCTATAATATTTACTAAAAATGAGGATAAAAGTATTAATGTAAATTTAAGTATATAGCAATTTAATTATTAAGCTTAATGAGCTTCATTATAGAATCAAAGTATATAATAAAATTGCTTAGATAGAATTGAGTTATTAGCTTATAGCTAAACTCTTAATTATTCAGAATTTACCTGATATATTAAATTATTGCTTATAGCTTCTTTATTATATCTCAAGTTTCTCTATTATAAGATATTCTAGTTTCTGCTTTACTAAATGTTCTACTCTTTTTGAAAGACCAATTAACAAATTTAAACCTCTAGAATTTATTTAGTAAGGAGCTTTCTAGTTCCGTGAAAAAAGAATAGATATGAAGAGAAGATCAGAATCAATTTTTTAGCTAGCAGGAAAAGTCTATTTTTAGCTTATTTTTATAGATAATTTAAATTAAAACTCTTTGAATTAACATTGTCTTGAATAACCCTTTAATTTAGTCTATCAAGCAAAGCTGATGCAAATTAAGAAATATAAATAGCTAAATTTACTAAAATTAAGTGTCTAAAATCATAAAAACTAGCTATACTGAGATCGTATAACTTTTAGTCTCTTTTCTATTTTAAAGTAGAGAACCTAGTTATATTATGCATTAAGGAATTAGAACATAATTAAGCAGGCTACTATAAGCAATTCTATAATTTCTCTAAAGTCCTTCAATATACAATGCTTTAAATTTATTCTATTTAAGGAATGAAAATTTAGCTTAAAGTATGTAGATATATAAGATAAGTGTAGATATAAATTATAATGTAAACCCCTTATAGATAAAAGTATTTGTAAAGGGAATAATTATAATGCAAAGTTAATTAAATTTAGGTTTAAAGAATTAATTAGAACAAATTCATAATTTCTTCCAGTTTAAATAGTTAATAAGCATAGATAGAAAGATTATATTATAAATACTATTTAAGTTTTAGTAGATGTGAGATTATTCTTTATAGTTTGATCAAATTAGCTTTTAATTTGAGTAATCATTTAAAGCTTTAATTAACTATGGAAAGCTAATATTAGTTGATTTTATTTCATCCTTTGCTATTTAATTTTACATCTATTGATGAGATAAAATTTAAAAACTGGCGAAAGTACTCTTTTGCTTCGCTACTCCTTTGATCTTTAATTAAGTAGGAACCTTATTCAAACTAAACTCTAGTTATTTAGATTGAAGCTTCAGTACTCTTTATTATAAATCTTAAAAGATAGTCAAATATTCAATAAATTGATATATCTGTTCTTATCATTTTAGAGGTTTATCAAATTATTTATAAAGCTAGTTAAAAGAATCCTTTTGATTAAACTCTGTAGATTCATAACTTAATACTGATCTATCTTTTATTCTTAACTACTGAAACTATTAAAGAAATTCAACTTTTTTAAGAAGAAGTCTGATAATACAGATATAGATAAAATATTAGTTTTAACTAAGTAAATTTATAAAGCTTGACACTTTAATATTTATATCTTAATCTATAAAAAGTTTAAAATATTCATTTTCAAGAATTTCTAATCTCTCACTTATTTCTATTAAAATCTTCTTACTTTTTCTTGTATAACTCTTAACCTAGAATGATTTAAACGTCTTCATTTGTGATGGCATAATTACATTAATCAGCTGGACAAAATATTTAAAGAGCTCTGCTTTCGTCTATAATGTAGTTTCCTTTTGTTTTTTGATCTAAGTATTTGATAATAGATGTTTTACAAAACTTATGAGAACATTTTAACATAGAAATACTATCATTTTAGTCCAAGCATTTGAAGTAGCATAAGTCCTATTTTCTTCCTGGCTAAGAAATAAATTTCTCTTCTTAAGTCTAGTTTCTGTAAAGGTGTTGATTGAATTATTGTTAATTTAGTAGATTTTATTGCAATTTTACTTAATAAAATTGAGTTCTTTCAGCTCATTTCTTTTAAGCTTCTTAAAATTTCTGCAAGCCAATAACTTATTTGATTTCTTCTTGATTTAGCTCATAGGTTTTACAAATAGGACATTTTGCTTTGGTGATTAGATCATCTCCTTCAGTAAATATAAAATTTCCTTTTGTCTCTTTTTCAAGAAATGTTGATAAGCAAGTAGTGTCGAAAAAGTGTGAGCATCTGAGTTTTATTAATTACTACTCTAAATAATCTTTTTGACACATAAAGCATTTTATCATGCTTAATGCTTATTATATTTATTTTTATTGGATGGGAGTAATAGGATTTCTTTAGTATTACTAAGTGACAAGCTACTAGAATTATTTGCTTTCCTCATTAGGACTAATTGCTTCTCCAGGTTAAAGCTCATACAATTTATAAAAAGGAGGCCCTAGCTTTTACATGTTATAATTTGGATACATTATCTAGCCTTCAAGTTTTCCAGTATTCTCATTATATCCATCTACAAATTACATTTCTTTACTATAAATTATATCGAAATGCTAAGGTTTATAAATCATATAAACCACAGGTAATAAGCCACTGACTTTATAAGCACCCAAGTATTAAATTTCTTATTAGGATTTATCAATCGAAACTATCTCTACTTTTGTTTTAAGTACGACCTGTAAAGCTCCTATAGCCAATCCTTCAGCTTCATTTCCCATTGTAAGAATTTCTTGGATAACCTAATTTAAAGGTTTTGAATTAAATTTCTAAAATTGTTCTTTATGGCTTTCTAAGTAATTAGCAGTTAGCGTTCTCATTTCTCAAATTAGAGCCTCATCTTTTTCTTCCTTATTTTAATACAGCTCATCATATAGAAACTGATTTATTAATTTGTCATTTTCATTCTTTCTTAAGTATAAAGCATAAAGGAATTTAATTAAGTTTTCTCTTAATTACTAATGATATCCATTCTAATCTTATCTAATTTAGAAATACCCTTAGCCATCGTTAAATTTGGAAAATAATTTGTATATCTCTTGTATTGGTGTAGTGATTCTAATTAAGTGCTCCAAGTAAGCCAGTCCGAATGATCTGTAATAGCTGTTGCCGTCATTTATTGTTTTTCTATAAGAGCCATAAGTGTCATAGAGTTTTCCTAAATCAATTTATATCTATATCTATTATTAATATTCGTTAGCCAAATCAAACAATTTATTTCTGGGATATATTAAGCATTATACAGGCAGGATTTAGGTATTTTGTTAAAGAGGTTTGTTAGTATAAGCAACCTGCTAAATGGAGGTAGGATTAATCTAGTTAGGAAGAACTTGAAATTGCTATTTTTAATTCATGAAGTTCTGTTGCTATTAAAGCTTAATTTGCTAATTCTAGGTGTTTAGTTTTTCAAAAAATGATTAAATCATCTATTTCAGCAGGGAAGTTTACTACATAGTAAAATCAGCCTTTTATTAATTACTTTGCATTTATAGTAATGCATTATTTAACTAATTTAAATTTAATTAGAAACTATTTGCCAATGAGTCGTATTCTCCTTTAAGTTTTATGATTTAATCACTTTAAGACTAGCAATTGCTTTTCAAATTTTTTATTTCTATCTCTTGATTCTTTTAAATTTACTAGGCTTATTGGAGCTAATTATTTGATTAAATCGCTATCTACTCTAATTTTTACTTTGAATCATAAACTTGTTTTTCCATTTATATATTAAGACTTTGGATTTATTATTCTTGATTCTTAATAGTTTAATTTGCTTAGATTTAAAAACTATTTATTAACATTTCTTTATCTTTTAGTTTTTACTCAAGCTCCTATATTTATTTTTGCATTTATTCCTTTAATTGATTATCATATGACTCGTTAATCAATTTTTTTTGGTTTTAAGCATTTTGACTTAATATCAAATTTTTATTTTTTAAATCTTCAATTTAATAAGTAAGCTCTTCGATTTATTTGTTTGATAGATCTAAATATTATTGACTCATTTGAATCTCTTTAAGCATCTAAGCATTTTCGTTTTATTTACTAGTTAAGTTTTCTTCTGAGGTATTAAACTTTTGTTAAAGTTCTCAAATTTAGTTTTTTAGAATAACGTTTTCATTCTTTTATTCAAAGCTTGAGCTCTTCTAGTTTTGCTACTAATTATATAGTAAAGCTTATAATTATTGAATTTAGTTTTATTTTTCATTGCTTATTTTGTTATTTTGTAAACTATTTTCTTCGTATTCCTTTTGCTTTTTCATTGCTTGATTAATTTAATTTTGATAATCTGCGTCTTTTTAGCTTAAATCTTCTTTTAGTTTTCTATTTTCTTATTCTGCTTGAACAAGTTAAATTTTCTGTTATTATATTTAGTAATTCGAATTTTGAATTTGACTCCTCATGGTCTGTATCTCTTCATTTTATTTATTGGTGATCTCTTTTTATTTTTTTATCTCATTGTCAGTTTATACAATTAACTTTTCCTATTCTTAGTATTTTTATAATTAGTAATTTAATTTTTATATGAAGGACTCCTTTTCTTTTTTAAGTTACTAAACTTCATTTTCTTATTATTCTAATTTTCCTATTTATAATTTTTGATCTGCGAATACTTGAAATTAATTTTCGATTACTTGCTATTCTCTAGGTTATACAATTTGATTTAGAAGAGGTAATTTCTAATTTTAGAAGTTTGCTTTACTTTCTTCTACATGAGTTCACTCTTCATTTGTTCTTTCTATTTAATTTTTATCTTCGTTACCAAAGTTTGGTTACTAATAAGCTTGCTATGGTATTTAAATGTTCCTATATAAATAAATTATTACTATTAAAATATGTTTTATTAATCCTATTCATTTTCTCACTGATTATCTTTATTTTGATGAAAATCCTAATTTGAAAATGGAATGAATCCTTTATTTTTTTCTTCTTAGATCTTTTAAGAAAAATCATTTTAACCTGTATTTTCTTGATACATTAAATGGTCCTATTACTAATTAACTAATTATAGTTATTCAAAGTTTCTGTATTTAAAAATCTTACTATTGAAGATTGATTTTTTAAGCCTATTGTGAAACAGTCTATTATTTTTTTTAATTAAAAGTGAAATCAGAATTTTAACCTTGATTAAGGCTCTTGCTTTGTTCTTCTATAATCTTTTAAGATAAATTAATTGATGCTATGTATTCTAGCTATTTTTATTTATTCTATTCTTGATAATACTGATCCTAATTCTAAAACTGACTTATTCCCTAAAGTAAAAACTTACTTGATTGCTATATTGCTATTCTACTTAGTCACTATTCTCTTTTAAGTAAGTATTCTAAAGTTAAAAATAAATTACAGGAGCTCTTTCAAATTGGGATTAGCTAGACTCTTCTCCTTGAGTATTGATTTCTAATTGGCGTTATGTTATTTGTCTCTATATAATAAATCCTTTAAACAAATCTTACTTTTTTCTAATTTTCTTTTAGTATATTAAGGATTTCATCTTCTATTTCCGTTTAAGTATAACAAAAACTGCATTCATATCAAAATGACTAAACCTAATTATTCTTTTGCTATTGGTATTATTCAAGAATACACTCTTAACAAAAACTATGAATGCAACAGAGTTTTATCACTATAACATTATCTTTATCACAGTTTAAGCACTCTCCTTACTATGATATCTATGCCATTTTATTATTTTGTAAAGCTCCTTTAAATATAGTCCTTAATGAAATTTAATTTCATTGCTTTAATTAAATCTAATTGTTTATAAAATAATTTTTCTCCTTTATTTTACCTTCTCGTTATCAAACTTCTTACATACATCATTTCCCTTCATTTCACTATTTAATTTTATTCTACCTTTTCCTTTATTCTAGCACTAAGAAATCAGTTAAGAAAATAAAATTTTTTGCTTTGTTCTGATGAATATAATAAAGTGAGTATTTATTAACAATTTTACCTTTTTCTGATATCAATAACTAAAAGCATAATAAACAAGCTATAAGCATACAACTATTTTTACTCTTTTCAATTTTAATTAAACTAACTTTAAAGAGAAACCTTATAGATTTCTATCTCAACCATTACCAAATTAATAAGTTATTAAACAAAAGGAAGATAAAAATAGATTTAAGTTTCTTAAAAATTGACTATAATTTATATAGGCATTTATAATAAAATATTCTATTCGTTTTTTATTTTAGTAAATTACTAAGAAAAGTTATAATATAATTTATCAAGGATTATAAGTTTTCTTTTCTTAGAATACTTTTTAAGAAAACTTCTTTATAATTAGCAAGATAAAAATCTATATAAAAGCTCTCAAAATATATGGAAATAGGTATGATGCTCTAATGAATATAAATGTAAAAGGTTTATTAGCTTAACTGTTCATTATGATGTAGATTTATAATTTCCTTTTTTTCATTCTTCTTTAGCATTTTATTTTTTCTCCTGTCTCTTTTTATATTTTAAAGTTATAATACTTTTATATAAGGAAAAAACTTGTCTTAATACACACGCGCAAACTTATTATGATTAAGCTTCGAGCGAAGATAAATTCTCTTATATTTACATCTTAAATTAATCTTAAAATGAAGCTAAGTTTTTAATATAAGAATTGAGAAGTATAGCTAATACCCTCTATACATTTTAGTATTAATAATAATAGTAAATATCTTCTTTAATAACTAGTGTCTTAATTATAATTAACTTTAACTCTTTAATCCAGATTTTTCTTAAATGGCTATTACTTAAATCAACAGCCTATGAAATATTATAAGCTTATTTTAATGCTCCAGCATTACAAAGAAGTAAAGTTATGATGTAATAAAACATTAAAAATGATAAGACTTAAGAAAGCAATAAATTCATTATAGCACTAATGTTTAGACTAAAGGGGATAGATTTATCTTTAGATAGAATTCCTTGCTTCTAGATTGGATTTAATTAACAATTACTAAGTTATTTATCTAATATAAATTTAGAAAGCATAGTAATGATTATAATTACAGATGTAGATTTTCAACTAAAGTCTGATTTGATATTGTTTATTAATTAATATGAAGTGATATAATTATATATAACTCTAGCTTCGAAATAAATAATAAATATTAGCTTCGAGGAACTTAAATGCAAGTTAGGAAAATAATGATATATAATCATTATATTTTAGTCTTTATTTGGCAGTATTTACTTTTTTAACTCGAGACGTAGATTTAAAAATTGATAAGATACTTTTATTTCTTCTTAAATTTAATCTTTTATCTTAATATATCTACTAAAGGTGATCAAATAAAGCCTAACTAAAAATTAGTAGCCTATAATTTTAAAAGCAGGTTAGGTAAATAAAATGTATTTCTTTAACTTTTCAAATAAATAAAACTCCAAAAAAGCCTTTAGATTGAGAAAGATAGAAATATATAAAATAAGCAATTTTATATCTAAATTTTAACTAAGCATCATTAGTAAAATTAACCTAAACTCTATCTTTTTTAAAAGTTATTCAGAGTTTAACTTTTATATTCAATGATATTATGCTTTAATTATATTTAAGCATTTGATATTCTCAGATATTCGCTTCATTAATACTTATCTTTACAAATAAAAGAGGCATCTAATAGACTTTTCTTACTAAGAGTAAATAAAATAAAAGTTTAACGTAATTTCTTAATTATTAAAGTAGCAGATATATATTACTGAGAGTTACGATTATATCAATCTAGGTAAAATTTATAAATCTAAGATTATTATATAACTATCAAATCTTAAATAGGCTTATCTAAGTAAATTAGAGTTTTATTTATTATTTTAAAACAACTTTTACTTTTAATTTTTAAAGTTTTTATATTGTTAATGATAATTTGGATTTGAAATGAGTTATGCTTGGAATATTTCTAAGACCTCATTAAAAAAATTGCCCATTTTAATGCAACAAAATTTGATAAAATCATCTTCCTTTGGTCTATTCTTGAAAAAATAATTCCATTAGATCTTGATCTCTCATATACCCAATTTTTTTATAATTTAGAAATTTAATATCTTTATCTCTATTTTTAAATAAATAATACTAAATTAAAAAAGATAAAATTGTTCATAACACTCATAAAACTAAAAGAATAATAAAAGTATATCAAAAGTAGAGAGCGCTTTTAAAATAAAAAGACATAAAGTTTATAAATTAAATCTAGATTGTAAAATTTAAGATCGAGTACTTTATAAATAGATCACTTAATTTAAATATACTCATCTCACTAAATAATTAAAAAAGGAAATTGAGCTAAAGCATTTATTGTTATTATTACATTTTATGATTCTCTGCTTAAGTAATTTATTTTTAATTGGATTTATTCTTTTTAGTTATCTAAATTAAAATGAAGACTTGAACTCTTAAATTTCGAAAGCGAAATCTTTTTTTCTTAATTTTTTGCTAAAGATACTAAAAAGGGAAGAGTTAAAAGATTTCTAGTTAAAACTAACGTCACTATACCTCTACCTCAGATATTATACAAAAAGCATAATTTTCTCTATAATTAATAAAAAAGTAAATTGATAGTAAATAAAAGTCTTAAAACTTTATTTGAGCAAATAAAATTAATATGGTCTTTATAAGTATTATCTAATATTCATTTCATAATGTAAGTATATTTATATAAATAAAACATATAATTAGTAACCACATTTATTAAGTTAGCTTTTATTTTTATTATTATTATACTAAGTTTTAGTATAATAAGATACTTAGTAAACTAAATGAAAATTATAATTTCAACTTATGTTTCTAATTATTTTAAATATAAAATAAAGATGAAGATGAGATAAGTAAGTTAAAATGATTTTAAAGCTTTATAAAAATTCCCTCAAAGTTAGCTTTGTTATTTATAAACAAGTTTGCTTATTTTTAAATTTGCCTTTAATATAAAAATTGAAAAAACTATCTAGGGAACAATTAAAGGCAAATAATAACTTTTTTTCGTTTTTTAGAAGAGAATTAATTTTGAAATAGTAGATAATTAGTTCTACTTTAAATTAGAATTAATAGATTATAAAATCGTTTATACTTTAAGAAATAAAAATAAAATAAACAAAATAATACTTATTTGTGTTTGGATCTATAAGCATATAATTTTTGTTAAGCACTAATAACACTCAGTATGTAAAGAATTTGAAAATAATTAAGTTTCTAGTGATATATTTTTTATGAAAAAATAACTTTATATCTAAAATAAATCTTTATTTTATTTGGAATCTAAAATTTTTTTATCTTAATTAAATGATATATTCATTCATAATTTTAATTTATATTAAATGGCTTCTTGAAATAAAGGAACTAGATTTTAAAGTCAAGCGGGAAAAACTAACAATCCACTTAAATAATAGAAGGTTAATTCTTTAAGTGATTAGAATTAGATACAAAACGAAACCAAGTATAATTAGTAAGCTTATTAACCATAATTAAATACAAAATAAAATTGTAGACCTACTTCCACTGATACAAAAGGGATCGTAAGTCAAAATTAGAAACAAATATTGTAAAATCCACTAAAATAAGCTGATCAAATTATTCAAGTAATAAAACCAACAGTTAAATAAGCAAATATTAACGTTACAAAGACAATAATAAAATAAGTTTGATAAGAAAAAGAATAAATTTCTCAAAAACAAAAGATAAAATAAAGTTTAGAGGAGAAATAGTAGCAAGATCTGTGTTCAAATATAAAAAATTAGTAATTGATTAGAGATTAAACAACAAAGTCAGAAAACTAAGCCTATAAATAAAATTTATCTTATCAATACAATCTAGAAGATCCAATTAATTTTTAATAAGTAAATAACAAATATCCGTATAATTATAATTAAATTTAATCCAATTAATAGCCCTAAAAATCAATCTAAGAAAAATAATTAGAAAATAAATTACAAGATTTATATACTAAAGAATAAGAACAAAATACTAGTAAGCTTAATCATTAACTTCTTTTAAATAATTATATGAAGGATTAAAAATAAGAAAAAAACGACTAAATTGTAAACGTAAAATAGGATAATAAAGCTTAGTATGATTAAATTTAATAGAAATAAAACTAAAAATATATAGAGAGATTTGAAGAATAATAGAAATTATTAAGAGAAAAAGTAGCTCAAACAGAGGAATTACTAAAGCAAAAAGAAAATCATATCAACGATTGCAAGGAATAATTACATGAATTACTTAATGAAACCAATCAAAAAGAAAAAGAGATTCAACTTCTTAAAAGTAATTTAGATTAATCTTAGAAAGAAATCAGTTAATAAAAAGTATAGATTCAATAATTACATAATGAAGGAAAACGAAAAGAAAATGAGAATCAAACTCTGCAAAGTAAATTAGATAATCAGAAAGAAGAAATAAAAAATTTAGAAACCAAGTAAACAGAACTTTAAGGTTTATACGAAAAAGCGATGAAAAAAAATAAAGAATTAGAAAATTAAATAAATAAAAGCCATCAAAATAAAAACGTAATAGATTAAAGATAAATAAGCTAATTAACTTAATAAATAGAAATTCTTAAAAAAGAAAGTTAAATTTTGCAAAGTAGTTAAGAAGAGAAGATTAATCGTCTAGAACTTGATCTCAAGTAGGGTGACAAAGAAAAAAACATTTTATTAATTCAAAACTAAGCTTTGAAATAAGAGCAGATTAATTTATAGGGATTAAGACAAGAAAATGAAAAAATTATAAGATAAATGGAAGTAAAAATCATGTAGATGAACTAAGAATTACAAAAATACTAAAGTAATAAATAGACCAATTAACCTAATACTTCACAATCAAATTTAGC
Organism: Loxodes magnus; assembly: GCA_946699065.1. Lineage (NCBI taxonomy): Eukaryota > Ciliophora > Karyorelictea > Loxodida > Loxodidae > Loxodes > Loxodes magnus. Next base: position 200,379 of record CAMPDV010000346.1, on the reverse strand, counting down.
ATAATAAAACAGAAGTTAAGACGATTAGTAAGATATATCTGCAAATAAACATCGAACACCTGGAAATCCTCAATAGTTTATTCAAGATCAGTAAAGAAATCAAGCGTCTAATACTCCAGAATAAAATTTATCATAATAAAATAAAATTTAAGAATATTAGGAAAATATTTCTAAAAGTTAGTATGCAACACCTGGAAATCCTTAATAGTTTGTATAAAATCGAAAAATAAAGTAAGTATATCCTCGGAAATCACTTACTAGTTACTAGAACGAATACAAATATAGTGAAAATATTAAAAAAGTTATTATAGAACTTAAACTGAAATTTGATTCTTATAGAAGTATTTAAAATGACGGAAATTGCTACTACAGAGCATTTGGTTTTTCATTCTTAGAGCATCTCTGTAGATATTCAACTCCTGTACAATATCTAGAAGAATTTATTAATAAACTGGAAAGTGATAAAGGCTATTATCAAATAAGACCTAATAATAGAAACAATAATCACTAAATACTGAAATAAGCATTCCTAAGACTTCTAAATAATTTAAAAGATTAAAAAGTATAAAATAAAAAGTTTCTTTAATTATACTTAGAATAAGAAATAGAGAATAATAAAGATAGATAGGATGAAGCTCTTGTATGGTAAATGAGATGTCTTACTGCTAATTATTTGGAATCTCATAGAGAATATTTTGAGTCTTTCTGCTAAATTTCTTATAAAGAGCTGATTATGAATGTTTTAACTATGGGAAAAGAAGCAGATGGATTAGCTGTTGGTCCATTATAAGTAGTATTAAAAGTAAAAATTGATATAATAACTATTGATAGAAACTATGCTGAGGCACTTCAATTTGATTAAATGAAAATAGCAGGAAAATTTCCTTTAATATATATATTGTATAAGCCAGGTCATTATGATATTATTTATTCCAAAGATTAGTCTCTTGTAGACGGATTTGATGAAAGAAATGAGAAATTTCAAGATAAAATAAAACTTCCTGCTAGATATGATATCTTTAACCCAGGAAATCCATTCTTTCTAATTATAACTCCAAATGGATAAGAATGTCCTTCAGAAGAATATAAGCCTTTTAAAATATAATATGTAATTCCTTATGAAAAGTAAAAGGAAGTCACCTAAAACGTGAATGCAAATACAGAAAAATAGTAACCTGAAATAGTTAAACTATAAAAATGTGAAAAATGCAATTTAGAACTAGAATTGCAATCCATATTATATTTATAATGCAGCCACTTCATCTGCTTATACTGTATTTAAGATCGACTTGAGGATAGAACAGACGGAAATTATTTTATAAAAAATGTAAGAGGAGAATCATTAGCAACATGTCCTAAATGCCGTATACAATTAAAAAATGAAGAGATAGAAAAAATAGTTAGAATAGAAAATTTTTAGAGAGCTTAGAAAATGGAATAAATTAACTCTCCTATTTGATTTTTACAATTAAAAAAATTATCTAAATTATAATAAAAATAATTTTGTTATACTTTTAAAGTTATAAAATATTGATAATATAGATTTATCAATAACTCTTTTATTTGTTCTAGTTAACTTTTTTGAGATTTATTATAAATTTCTTTCTTAATGATATTTTCCGAAAAATTAGTATAATATCATTTATTCAAAATTATTGAGAAGAAAGAACTCTAAAAGGAAAATATAAACATCCATTAAATTAAAACTTATTGGCTTAGTAACAAAGTATTTTTGATTGAAAAAATAAATGAAAACATTATTAATTAAACAAATAAAAAAATATTTAAAATGATTGAAAAATTTAAGGAATTTCTTGAAAATGCTATCTTAGAATATATGGTAAAATTCTCTTTTTAAGATTCTATGGATACTTTTATGAGCTCAAAAGTAATAAATCCCTCGAACTAATGATTTAATAAAGATATTTATGCATAGGTGCAAACATTGCATTCATTTAATGATTTACATTGAACGAAAAATGTCAAAGCATTTATTTACAACTCCTAATAATGTTGAAAATAGGTTTGACTATATTTATAGGCATCAATTGTTCGACTACTTAAGTAGAATTAAATTTATTTTTGATTTATTTAATAGCTTTAAGTTGATTTATAGTCAACTTGATTTTAGTTTTCTTTTGGTTGGCTAATTCTTGAAATTTTTTTTAATATAGTAATGATGTATTACAAGGGAGCTTGCAGGTCCAATTTATACTATTATATCTTATTGCATTGCATAAGATATCTAGAAACTTAAAAAAAGTTTTGAATTTAAAAATTGAAGACGATTGTTGCAAAAACAATTTGAGCAGATGGTTTAGCATTGATATCTGCTGAAGAAAATAGGAATTAATTAATTTAGGAAACTTTTAAAGTATTTAAGTGAGTAAGCTATTTAATTGACTTATAATAATAATAAATAAATAAATTTTATTATAGATCGCGTAGCACCTCGTTGGTGCACAGTTCTTTCCATATGTCAATATATGTCTGTTTCTTCAAGTAAGTTTTCAGGTAATAGAAATTCTTCTCTTATTAATTACATATAATAAAATGGATTAATCTCTTCGACTCTCAAAAAATTAACTTAGAAACCTAAAGAGAAAAGCGGCAAAAGAAATTTAGAAAAAATAATAACAATAGGAGGAGTCAAGCTCTTCTTCAGAAGGTAAAGTTATGGTAGGATAAATAGAGATAAGTTAACCTAAAAACGAAACTAATCAAAAACTTTAAATTTAATTAGACCAAATGTAAAAAGTAATCTCAAATTATGAAGAAACAACTTACAACTTAGGCGAAAAAATACGGGAACTAATGAGTAATATAGAAGATTAGAACAACGAATTACTAATACTTAGAAGATAACTTATTTGTAGCAAATTAATAACGGAAGAATAACTCTGAACTTAATCATAATAAAATTTTAAATACGACACAAAAATGGAAATAGAAAAAATACCAATAGAATTAAAAACAGAATTGAATCCAGAAAAAGAAATGATTGCTACAAGTTTCATTAAAAGATTAGAAAATATAGAAAATAAATTATCATAAAAAAGAACGAAATAAAGACAATAATACAAACTTTGTTGATGTTGCAAATCAAATCAACATATTTTAAAAACTGTTGATAGTGAAAGAAAATAAACGAATAAGAGCAGAAAAGAACATGGAGACAACTCAATAAACTATGAATAACTCCAACAGGGATCTACAAATAAAAGCTTTTTGCAAGACCACTTGAACGGTTACAGTGGTAACCTTCCACTTAATAAAAAGGTCGTGGATCACACCCACGTTAAAAAAGCTGTCCGCAGGAACTGGTTGCAATTCCAGAGAATGCAAAACTCTACTAACTTTAAGTATATTATTATTATTATTATTAATTACATATCTTCCTCTTTTTCATCTATATTATCTCTTGTTCTTCTATCTTCTATCTATCTACACTTTATTAAATCTTTATTGCAAGCTTAATTTATTTTTCTTACATTTCTTACTAATTTTCATTTCTAATTATTTTCATCTTGATCAAGCTTTTATACACTCATAAAAACTATCCTTTTTCTGCTCTATATTATTTTGCTATTTCTTTTTCTCATTCAATTTTCTTTTCTATGTATCCTCTTTTCCTTTTTCTAATATATCTTTGATATAATTTTTTATTATCAAGTAAGCTTTAGCTCTTTTTTACTCTTCTTAGGTTCTATGTAATTTCTCGAATTTGGCCGTACCACATATTATATCAAATAGATAAAAAAGTTATTATATGAAGCATCTTATTTAAACAAAATTTTTCACTTTTAGTGAAGTTTATAGATATCATATAGTCTTTCTCTTCTCTTCTTATTTCCTTCTTCTATCTTACTATCATTTCTCGAAATATTTTGCTTTTTCTATGCCTTGAATTATCTTTATATATTTTTCCATCAGTAATTGCCTTTTACTTTATAAATTCCTGTGAAAATATTTTATTTGTAGGTCTATTTCTATTTATTGTTAGCTCGAATATATTTGGCCATAAAATGCTAATTTTTTCAAATTTTTTTCTAGGAAATTTGTTGGAGAGATGAGATATAACATAATAGTTAATTATAATGATAATGATAACTATAAGAATGAGTTTGCAACTTAAAGATCGAGATTACTATTCTTACATTATTGGTTGGATATCAATCTTCGACCTAAGTTATGATTCTCTAATTTTATATTCTTAAATTAGATAACTTCACATTTAGGAGTATTTTTGATAAGTGCTTTTTGTCAAAAACTATTTAACTTCGTTTATTAATTCTTGAATACCTTTTCTTGAGTTTGAAAGTAGATTTAAGTTCTTTAGCCTATCTTCTGGAAGCAAAGCTTTTATCTAAATTCTTTTATTTAAAGTCTATTTATCTACTTTCATTTTCTAAATAAAAAACTACTATATCATAAAGCATTAGAGCTACTGATCTATATGAACTTTCCTACATAATTTTTGCATATTAAAGCTTTTTTTACTTTTTTCGTTCTTTTAGAAATATAAAATTAAGTTTCCGTAAAAATATCCAAATGTAATTTAGAGTTTTAACAATAGCTTAACTCTTCAAAGTTAGTCTATAAGTAGTTTTCTTTTATTTAGAATTAAACTATTTCAATATCAATCAAAGCACTATAAGTTGGTTATTTAAAAATTTTAATTTTTATAAATTTACTAAAATAACTTAATATATCTAATCTTTTCTCTAAAGCTATTTAATATTATAAATTTATTATATAAATCTCTATAGTAAAGGCATTTAAATGTTAGGTCAAATTCAAAGAGATCTTAGTCACATAAATATTCGCCTTTTATTATATATAATTTAAATAGGGTGGACCTTGCTTCTAACGGTAAGAGAAAAATGATACAAAGATGAATTGATGGAGAAGCAAGCTTTCTAAATGTTGAACCAGACTAATCTCCTCATCATGGGTTGGGAGTCTGCTTGTAATCGTTTGTTGGCGTCCTTTGCTTTGGAGAATTGAAACCGCAACCTTTTTCGCAATTAGAAGAGAAAATGCCATGAGATATTGGGGTTTAAAGAGACTTAACAATTGACTTTTTAAAAAGATGCCCTATTGAAGGGCTACGAACTCTATTATACATTTTTTGTATTAATGTGACATTAATCGAGTCTATATTATAAATTATAAGAGAGAATTTTCAGTTTATAAATGGAATAACCTTCTGAATAAGATATTTAAATAAATTTAGTGAATTTTATTAAGGAAAATGATTTTAATCATTATATACATGTTCTGTTATTCTTTTTGCATTAAGCATAAGTATATTTATTAGGAGATATTCAAAGTATAATTATTTTTAATTTTAATGTGAGATATTCATTTTTGGAAAGTATGAACATAAAGAAGATTTATCAAAGTTATTTTATTTTAATGTCTCTGACTTGGTTAATCATTTATGTAGATCTAGACATAGAAGCACTATATCAATTTTTTGATATTTATAACAGATTTAGTATAAATTAAACTAAAATATTCATGAATTTCTTTGTTTCCTCAAGTGCAAAAAATTAGATTAAAATAAAAACCAAGACTTATTAACTTTAGATTGATTAGATTAAAATCTCTTCCTTGGTATAATTCTTAAAGATCTGTTAATATTTTTATTATCCTTTTAAGTCTTGATAAAGTAATCAAATTAATAATTTATACCATCAATTTTTGTATTATATTGCATCTGTATTAAAACTATTTTCAACCATTTTTTTAATAATACAGAATCTTTATTTTCCTAATAATAATAGGATAAATTAAGGTTATCAATTTTCGAGGATTTTCACTTCTTCATGCTGGACACCAGATTGCTCCAGTGTTAAAAATAAAGTTTTAGATGTCTCTACTCCTCTCTCCTCCCATTACTCTTGTTATTTCCGGATCTAGCCTTATTTCTAATTAAATTTTCTCTTGTAAATGTATCCTTATTCATTTAAGTATAATCTTTCTCTTATTTGTCTCTACTACATTTGTTTTTTCTTCCTCTCTGTGCTTGTATAGTTCTTTATTTATTCCAGTACTACGTCTTGAAATTTTGGAATTCCTTGCAGCGTCTTCATAAGTGTTCTATCGAATTGCAGTAGTAACATTTCTTCACTACTTTTTGGAGTTTAACATTAGTCTTCCTATTGGTCTCTTTAATCATCATTGAATCTCCCCTTTGTTCATCTAATTTCTTTTCTAGTATTTCCAGTCTAATACTCAGATCAGATTGTTTCTGAAGCTAATTTTAGGATTAGCTACTCTGGTCTTAAGAATGTTTCAGAAAGCGCTTAGTTCTCTTTCTTAGGACATAAGTCTGGATTCTATTCCTTCCGCTAGGTTGAGTTTTTCCATCAGTTTCTCATTTTCCTTTCTCAGTTTCCTAACCTCTTCCTGTAGGTTTAGTACCACTTTGATAAGCTGTTCCATGCTCATCTGGCCAGAAGGATTGAACTTTGAGACCTCCTGGAGCAGAGCAGACTTCATCTGCTTTCTGGGCTTCTCTTCTGAGGTTGGAGTTATCTCATGTGTTGTCTTCTGAGCTTGTTTTGTTTCTGTTCCTCTTCAGTTTGTTAGAATTAAGAAAAAGGTTAGGGTTAAGGGTAAGAAGACTATCCAAGATTGGATTCAGGTTTTCTCTCCAACTTTTTGGAGTTAGTATAGAAACCTCTTTTGAATCCTTCCATTTTTTAATTTTATATATATCTTTATTTTCCTTTAAATTATTTTTAAGTACGAATTTTATTTTATTACTTTATTTTGTAATAAACTTGCTATTTTTCATTTATTTTTTTGCAAATTTTACTATTTAATACCGTTTAATAAAAATGATTTATTTTTCTTTAGTTTGCAAGTTTTAAAACTAAGTGCTACTGTAATTTAACGAACTTATGTCAAATTTCAAAATATCCAGTTATTAATACTTTTGACTTTTGCCATTTATTCAATTTGATATTTTAACTCTAGCTATCTAAATTTTTATAATTGTTAATATATAATTTAAACTTAACAACACTATTATAAAATTCCTAAACAGGATAGTAGTTAATTAACTTACTATGATAATTAACTAAATTTATAAAAATCATAATAATATGAAAAATATTGAAACTATTATATTATTTTTATTTCCTGCCTAAAGAAAAGCAATCAACTTAACTTTATTAAATTAATGTATCATAACAATTTTTTAATTTAAATGAAGAAGTTAAAAAATGATTATAAAAAAAGGATTTAGAATAAAGCTTTTAATTTATGTTTATTTCTAATTTCTTAATTTCATCGATAAAGTTTAAAAATAGTTTATTCTCTTTTTTGCTAAAATAAAACTTTCTTTGGATAATAAAAAATTATTTTTTTATTACATTGCAAAAACATAAAAATGATTAAAAACCATTAAAATTTTGAAAACGTTTCTAGTGAAAATAATTATAAGCTTAATTTAAGTATATAGCATATTCTGTTAAAACCCCAAGCTACATTTAAAATCGTTAAGTTAAATAATTTGATTTCAATAATAATTAAAAAGTATTTTTATTTAATAGACTATAGATATTTTGAAACTTAATTAACATCTATTTAAATATTCTATTTTAATAAAATTTTAAGGTACTTTTTTCTAAATAAAAATAAGAGTCTTAGTTTTTAAAACTTGAAAAGAGATATCTTTTTGTAAAATTTTAGAAATATATATTAAACTTTTAAATCAAAAGTAAAAATTTATTAAAGGCTTCTATCCAATAAAATATTTAGCTCTTACTCTAAATTAAAATTATTTTAAAAATTAAAAAATAAATTGAAATTTAATATATAAGGTAATGGAAATTATAATTCTTTATTGAGAAAGTTAAATTAATATAGATGATTAAAGTATTAATTTTTAATTTATTCATTTCATAATATAAATAAGTTTATAACATATATAGTATAATATAATTTATTAATTTACATCGCCTTTATTTGGCTTGTTACTTATAAGTTTATAAAAAATCTCAAGAATCAACTTACAACTCATTGAAAATTGCTCATTTCCTCTGACAAATTAGGTGTATCTCTTCCCAGTTTGTCCACCCTTCTCCGTAGTGGCTACAAGTTCGTATTCTTGATTAATATATGAATAATTGCTAATCTATCCTTTACTTAATGTTATTACTATATTCTAATTCCAATTCTTTCCAAACGTTTGCTTGATTCTTCTTTTTAATAATCTATTATTTGCTAGAATGATTAATTTCCATAAATCATTTCTTATATAGGTTACCTTCAGATGTACAAGAAATATGTTTAGGCTTTATCATAATTGTTATTTAGCTTTTTTAAATTTTTGGCATCTCTAAAATTTCTTTTTTATTTTTCCTAGCATTCTATAGAATCAGCACACAATTAATCTTCTTTTATTAGTTGATTGATTATCTAATTTTTAGCGTTTGATGAATATTTAAGTTTGTATGCTGAAACTCCAATGGATCGTTTATAACTTTAATCATAACTTGTTTGCTTATTTATTTAATTGCGATTTCGGGTTTCTTATATTTATCTTCTGCTATTTTAATTTATTAACAGATTTGAAGAAGCTTTTAAGCTCAATTCTGTATTCAGTATTTTATAATCATTTTAGAGTTAGTTAATTTTTATATATAGGCTGCTTATTTACTGAGTTAGATGATGCACTGCATTCTATAATTTTTTTCTCAGTTTTTAACGAATAAATCTCGATCAAGGTATCTTATTATTAGTTAGGAGATTGATTTTAGTTTAATTATTTCTTAGGTATCATTTTATTCTTTTATTGCATAAAGCAGATAATTAATAATAGATTTATTAATAGCTATCTGAATTTAACCAAAATTTCAAATATATCTTTATTTCTATAATAATCAAATTTTAATAAAAACTAAATTAAGAATTTTCTTTTTTTTATTTTTTAATAATAATAATAATGAGTTATAGTGATTCCACTTTTAATAGTTCCATCATGTATTAAAATTTGATTGTTTCGTCAAAATCTTGAATTTCACTTTTGTATTGATTATATTTCTTAAAATATATATATATTTGTATTGACTAGGCTTTTTTTGTTTTTGGAAACTAGCTTCATTCAAGATCACTGCCAAGAATTTATTTGTTCCTTCTTTATTGTACCATTGATATATCTCTCCTAATTTCACCTATACATTTTCTTTCTGTATAATATCCCATTTGGAGTAAAATATAAATTACTGAACGACCGACATAATTTAAGGTTTATTTTTTATTATTTTCGTTTAAAATATCTTCAATATCTTATAGGATGGCCAAATATCCTAAAATATCAGCATTACTTTTTTCTTTAATATAAATACGCTTTTTCTGTTTAATATTTAGATTCTAAATTCATAGGATTGTTCATTGTCATATTTGAAAGAAATTTATTTTCCGTCAGCTCTGTGAATTAATCAAACTTTATTACTAATTGTTCTATTCTCTTATTTGTCGAATATTCATTTTCAATTTTTATCTTTAAGTGTTAAAAACTTTACGTGCAATTTTCCTTCAAGTTCTAGTATATATCTTAAAAGTTAAAATATTTCCTCTTGCATATTTAAGAGTTCTTTAAGTATAGTTTGCGAATCATTATTTAGTTAAGATTAATCTTTTTTAGAAAAGACTTTCAAGAAATTTTCTTTTTATAAATACACAAAATTAATATAAGAGACACCACCTTTGATTGGTTTGTCACGAGATAATTTTAAAATATCTTTATTGTTATCTGAATTTAGAAATATTTTTACTGAATCATTCTTGATTTTTTCTTGTTTCTGTCTTGATGTAATCTTGAGACGCTTCATTTTCTTCAAATGGGAAGTCTTGTGTAATCATAATTTTTGACTTTTTCAAATTAAAAAATGTTCTTAAATAAGATTCTAGTTATAGAAAATTAAAATTAAAACCCTCCTCCATATCATTACATCATCCAATTTATTTTCTGCCTTGTTATACGACATGAGGTGGCAGAAGATTTTATCAGAACCTAGGAGGGAGCCTACCATCAGTCGATTTTTTAATCTAGCACGAACCATAAAAAAACAGATTTATTCTATTGGACCAGTCCCTCTCTTATTAACTTAAAAGTGAAACTGAAAGTAACCAGCAACCACATATTTATAAGTAATTATAAATAAATAATATTGTTAGTATAAGTTAAAGAAAGATTAAACTACTTATATTCTTTATTTAGAATTTTTTTATATTATAGCACTAGAAAAAGAAATATTAGTAAATAAACTAAAATTTTGAATATTCTTAAATAAATAATTAAGAATTTTTTAATTTAAATATATATAATTTAAAAGTTTAAAAATACAAATAGATACATTAATTTAAATTAAGCCATTTTATTAATTAATTAAAAGGAAATTTATCAATAAAGTTTAAAGTTATTTTAAAAATTATGATTATCTGTTTAAATATTTGATTTTAATTAGATCCTTAATAATATAATTTCCTTAATATAAAAGAATAGTTCTTGTATTTAAAAATTGAAAGGAGATATCTACTATGAAAATTCTAAAATTAATGCTGAATAATTAAAAAGAAGAACTATAATATTATTTAAAGATTTAATGTCTTTTACTATGTTTTTAAAATTTAAATAGGATGGAAAGCCCTTTCCTTTGGATGCTGATTGGAGGCCCAGCAAGGTAATTAAAAATGAACGCGGACGGAGGATATATCGGAAAAAGATAAACCAATAAAAAGAGAAGGAAGATTCGAAAAGCTGGAGAACTCTGAATGCCAGGAGAAAACCTTCTTCATCATAGGTCGGGGAAAAGAAGTACCCATAATCGCATATTGCATCCTATGCTTTGGAAGATTAAATTGCATGTTCGTACTGCAGGAAGAGAAAACAAGGATAGAGAGACATAAAAAAAATTTTCGTCATGAAATACAATTAATTTAAAGAGCTGTGCACCAACGAGAGTGCTACGCGCTCTATAATCCAATTTATTTATTTATTATACTAAAATAGTTAATTTACTTTGCAATCTAAAAAATCAAATAAGATTTAAATAAAAGGCGTTGCAGATTATTATTATTATTTACTTAAAGTTAAAATATTTGCTTATCATTAATTTTCAGCAAGTTCTAACTGTCTATTTTTAGCAAAGCTCAATTTATCAATCATTTTTATATTGGATATTTAGCGCTTTACCTCCATCAAACTAAGATATAATCTATCTCAAAATTTAAGGCTTTAAAGTTATTTATTCAAATTATTGCAAGTTTTTTCAAGTCTTTAATCCTCTTATCTTTTAAGCCTTTTAAATAAAAAAATATTTTATTGGATGTAAGGAAGAATTAAAATATCAACACCTCCTTTTCTTCTTTTTAATTTTTAATTTAGGAAGACTAAAATTATCAAGCTTTTCCAATTTGTTAGTTATTTCAATTCCTTAAATTTCTTATTCATCTATTTGACTAATTAAGAATTATTATTGCTAACTTCAATGTTAGACTGGTTGATTTAGGATAAATACCTCAGCTACTCTTCTGTTAAAAATTTATTTTAAGCAAGTTTATTTCTTAGTATGTCGTTACTAAATTCAGTTGGTCAATAATGTTAATTAGTTGCCTTACTTCTCTAAAAGATTGTTGACTATCTTGTCTATTTGCTGAGAATTTTCTTCATATTGTTATATTACTCAGATACAGATTAATTTTCCTGTTTCATTATTATTTAAATGTCATTTTAGTTTCTTTGCAATTGCTTACTTTTTTTGATGACGAAAATTCTAGTTATTTTTTTTCTTCTAGTATAACCTTTATGCTAAGTTTTTGATGTTTTATTATTATCCATTTTAGTGATTTTTAATATTTATTAAATTATAAAATTATCTTGAACAAATGAAATTAATATATTTCCATAAGCATTAATTTTCAATACATTAGTTGCAAATGTTAATACAATTGTTATTATTATATCTATTATCTCTCAGAGAATTAATTTTAGTTTTCATCCTATATTTGAGGCTTAGGTTTACATTTTTTTTAATGCTATATAATAATAATAATTATTATATTGATTCCACCTTTAAAGAAGGTTCATCACTGATATAAAATTTAAAATTTAGTTATATATTATTCCATTTCCAGGCTTCTTCTGAGTCTTCTTCTTAGAATACGTATTTATAAGTCCTCCGTTAATCCTTTTTAATAAAAGCTATCTTGCTTCAATCGAGTTCGATTTCAAGCATAATCAAATTCCTTCTTTGCTAAGCAAATGCGACGCCCTTCAAGATTTCATTCCCTATATATATCTTTTTTCTGTATAATAAACCTTCCGGAGTGCAGTATAGATTATTTATGGATCTCAATAACTTAAAGCTTCTAAATTTTTATTTTTATTAGAATTTTCAGCAATATCTTAAAATTTTATCATATCTGTAATGCCAGTACTATTTTTTATTATTTACTATCTGAATTTTCGCAGTCTGAAGATTCGGTCCCACATCAATGGTGTCATTTCTTTTGTATTTTTTAGAAATAGACTTTCAGTCAATTCCGCTAATTGATTGAATTTGGATTCTATTTACTCAATTCTCAGATTAACTGGTTGGAAGATTTAATTTTTTAGTATTTATGTGCTAGACATTAGGTATGCAATTTTTCCTTCACGCTCTTATACATTTCTTAAAAGTTCAAAATTCTCCTACTTCATAACTTTGAGTTCTTAGAGTATGCTTTGCAAATCATAATTTGATTAAGATGGTTCTGCTTAGAAGAGACATTTTTTCAATAAATGTTCCATTTTTAAAAAAATTATAATTAGACTTTTAATTATTAAATATCTTGAAAGCTATTAAATAACTAATAAAAATAACCTCCTTTATTTTACATCTATAATTAGCTTTAATAAGAGCAAGTTAAATTATTTCTACATAGCACAAGTATTATAAAAGTATATAAAATAATGATTATAACCATATAACCATATTTAAAATAAGTTAAAGCTAATTTAAAATTTACTAGCTTGATAGCTAATATCTTAGTATCTTATTAAAACTATTTAATCCTATATAATTATAACTTTCTTATTTTTTCACTTTTAGTTTAATTAAAAATCTCAAAAGCTTATCTAAGGAATTATTCTAGGTAAATGCTTGGTGTGATATTTTTTGATTTAGGAAAAAATGAATCTGTAGTTAGTTTTAATTAAATTTCTAGATTTAATAGATAAAAAAGATAAATGGAGATAAAAGAAATAATAAGAAAATAAACTATTAAATATATAATTCATTAGGGTTAAGTTATCCATATATAAACAATACTTAGCATTGAACACTTAATGATTAAGAAATTAAATAATAATTATAAGGATTTAAATATTTTTAATGAGATGAGATTAACTTTAAATTTTCAATTACTTGGAACTTAAGAAAATAAAGTTTAACTGTAAGCTGTTTCAATTATTTAAACTTTATATTTTAAAATGGCTTCTTTGAATTAAAGAAAAATAATTTAAGTCCAAGCTTAACCAGGGAAAAATAGTAATTAATAAAAATAATAGAAGATTGAGGAATAAACATGTTAAAGCAATGATAATTAGATAAAAAAATAAGTTGCCTAAAATAATAAAGATTACTAGCAGTTAAATTAAATAAATAAAGCTCCAAAACTTAATTAAAATACTACAAAAGTGAATGAAAATCAAAAGTAGTACCATAAAAAGTGAGATCCACTTATTTAAATAAATCTGGATAATAGAATAGTATAGCCGGCTGTAAAAAAAACGGAATAAGAAAAAGGATAAATTTAATAGAAAAAAATAATAATCTAAAATGTTGGAGAGAAAGAATAGCATAAATTTTAAGCAACCATATAAACACAGCAATAGACAGGAGATTAAGTATTAAAATTAGAAAATTAAGCTCATAAATCTGATTTTACTAATAAAAACAAACTAAAAGATCAAAATACAAATTTATAAGCAAATGATATTTAGCGAAATTAATAAAATTTAATTTAATCCAACTTATAGCTCAAAAAGCTTCCTCAAAAAGAATTAGATAAAAATAAATTATAAGCTTAATATAAAACGAATTTATAATAAAATGTAAGCAACTTTGAAAACTAAGATGTTTTAAATAACTAAATCAGCATTGAAAAATAGGCATAAAATAAATTAACTAAAAATATAAGATAGGAATAAAAAATTTAGCAAGCTTTAAATTTTGAAGAAAATTAGAGATAATTAATAGAAGGACGGGAGTAAATGGAAGAACAATTAAAACTAAAAGAGAGTGAAATAAAGAATTTAAAAGAATAGTTTCAAGAATTATAAAAAAAATTAAAACACTAAGAGGAAGAGAATAAAGATCTTTAAAAAAAGTAGTATAAATAAACTGAAGAGAAATAATAATTGGAAATTTATAAATAAAATTATGAAATTAAAAAAAAAGAAAATAAATAACTAAATACCAAGTGTGTAGAACTTTAAGAGTTAAACGAAAATGCTAAAAAGAGAATCTAAGAATTGGAAAATAATATTAATAAAAACCAAAAAAATATAAATTTAATAGATTAAAATCAATAAAATAAATTAACTTAATAAAAAGAGATTAAAGAGAAAGAAAAATAAGAGTTATAAAATAGATATGAAGAGAAAATTAGTCTTCTAGAATTGAATTTCAAGGAGAGTGAAAAAGAAAAAAGCACTTTGAAGAGTCAAAACTAAGCTTTAAATGAAGAGAAAATTAGATTATAGAATTAAAACTAGTAAAACGAAAAAAATATAAAATATTTACAGGAACAAATCGTGTAAAAGACCTAAGAATTAGAATCTTACAAAAAAAATAAATAGATCACTAAATCTGTTACTTCACAACCAAATTTACCATAGCAAAATGATGATAATCAAGAATAGGATAAAATATCTAAAAATTAGTACCAAAATCCTGAAAATCATCAATAATTTATATAAAAGAAAAATTTAAAGCAAGTTTTTCCTCGCAAATCACTAACTAGTTACATGAATTAATAAAAACACAACGAATAGTAAAAAAAAGTAATTTTAGAACTTAAACAGAAATTTGATTCTTATAGAAGTGTAAGGGGCGATAGAAATTGCTACTACAGAGCAGTTGGTTTTTCATTCTTAGAGCATCTCTGTAGATATTCAACTCCTGTACAATATCTAGAAGAATTTATTAATAAACTGGAAAGCGATAGAGGTTATTATTAAATAAGACCTAACAATAAAAATAATAGTCACTAAATACTGAAATAAACATTCCTAAGACTTCTAAATAATTTAAAAGATTAAAAAGTATAAAATAAAAAGTTTCTTTAATAATACTTAGAATAAGAAATAGAGAATAATAAAGATAGATAGGATGAAGCTCTTGTATGGTAAATGAGATGTCTTACTGCTAACTATTTGGAATCTCATAGAGAATATTTTGAGTCTTTCTGCTAAATTTCTTATGAAGAGCTGATTATGAATGTTCTAACAATGGGAAAAGAAGCAGATGGATTAGCCATTGGTCCATTATAAGTAGTATTAAAAGTAAAAATTGATATAATGACTATTGACAGAAACTATTAAATGGCACTTCAATTCGATTAAATGAAAATAGAAGGAATATGTCCTTTAATCTATGTTCTATATAAATCTGGACATTATGATATTATTTATTCCAAAGATATGTCTCTTGTAGACGGATTTGACGAAGAAAGCGAGAAATTTCAAGATAAAATAAAACTTCCTGCTAGATATGATATCTTTAATCCAGGAAATCCATTCTTTCTAATTATAACTCCAAATGGATAAGAATGTCCTTCAGAAGAATATAAGCCTTTTAAAATATAATATGTAATTCCTTATGAAAAGTAAAAGGAAGTCACCTAAAACGTGAATGCAAATACAGAAAAATAGTAACCTGAAATAGTTAAACTATAAAAATGTGAAAAATGCAATTTAGAACTAGAATTGCAATCCATATTATATTTTTAATGCAGCCACTTCATCTGCTTATACTGTATTTAAGATTGACTTGAGGATAGAACAGACGGAAATTATTTTATAAAAAATGTAAGAGGAGAATCATTAGCAACATGTCCTAAATGCCGTATACAATTAAAAAATGAAGAGATAGAAAAAATAGTTAGAATAGAAAATTTTTAGAGAGCTTAGAAAATGGAATAAATTAACTCTCCTATTTGATTTTTACAATTAAAAAAATTATCTAAATTATAATAAAAATAATTTTGTTATACTTTTAAAGTTATAAAATATTGATAATATAGATTTATCAATAACTCTTTTATTTGTTCTAGTTAACTTTTTTGAGATTTATTATAAATTTCTTTCTTAATGATATTTTCCGAAAAATTAGTATAATATCATTTATTCAAAATTATTGAGAAGAAAGAACTCTAAAAGGAAAATATAAACATCCATTAAATTAAAACTTATTGGCTTAGTAACAAAGTATTTTTGATTGAAAAAATAAATGAAAACATTATTAATTAAACAAATAAAAAAATATTTAAAATGATTGAAAAATTTAAGGAATTTCTTGAAAATGCTATCTTAGAATATATGGTAAAATTCTCTTTTTAAGATTCTATGGATACTTTTATGAGCTCAAAAGTAATAAATCCCTCGAACTAATGATTTAATAAAGATATTTATGCATAGGAAGTAAACATTGCATTCATTTAATGATTTACATTGAACGAAAAATGTCGAAGCATTTATTTACAACTCCTAATAATGTTGAAAATAGGTTTGACTATATTTATAGGCATCAATTGTTCGACTACTTAAGTAGAATTAAATTTATTTTTGATTTATTTAATAGCTTTAAGTTGATTTATAGTCAACTTGATTTTAGTTTTCTTTTGGTTGGTTAATTCTTGAAATTTTTTTTAATATAGTAATGATGTATTACAAGGGAGCTTGCAGGTCCAATTTATACTATTATATCTTATTGCATTGCATAAGATATCTAGAAACTTAAAAAAAGTTTTGAATTTAAAAATTGAAGACGATTGTTGCAAAAACAATTTGAGCAGATGGTTTAGCATTGATATCTGCTGAAGAAAATAGGAATTAATTAATTTAGGAAACTTTTAAAGTATTTAAGTGAGTAAGCTATTTAATTGACTTATAATAATAATAAATAAATAAATTTTATTATAGATCGCGTAACACCTCGTTGGTGCACAGTTCTTTCCATATGTCAATATATGTCTGTTTCTTCAAGTATGTCTTCAGGTAATAGAAATTCTTCTCTTATTAATTACATATCTTCCTCTTTTTCATCTATATTATCTCTTGTTCTTCTATCTTCTATCTTCTATCTATCTACACTTTATTAAATCTTTATTGCAAGCTTAATTTATTTTTCTTACATATCTTACTAATTTTCATTTCTAATTCTTTTCTTCTTGATCAAGCTTTTATACGCTCATAAAAATTATCCTTTTTCTGTTCTATATTATTTTGCTATTTCTTTTTTCATTCAATTTTCTTTTCTATGTATCCTCTTTTCCTTTTTCTAATATATCTTTGATATAATTTTTTATTATCAAGTAAGCTTTAGCTCTTTTTTACTCTTCTTAGGTTCTATGTAATTTCTCGAATTTGGCCGTACCACATATTATATCAAATAGATAAAAAAGTTATTATATGAAGCATCTTATTTAAACCAAATTTTTCACTTTTAGTGAAGTTTATAGATATCATATAGTCTTTCTCTTCTCTTCTTATTTCCTTCTTCTATCTTACTATCATTTCTCGAAATATTTTGCTTTTTCTATGCCTTGAATTATCTTTATGTATTTTTTCCATCAGTAATTACCTTTTACTTTATAAATTCCTGTGAAAATATTTTATTTGTAGGTCTATTTCTATTTATTGTTAGCTCGAATATATTTGGCCATAAAATGCTAATTTTTTCAAATTTTTTTCTAGGAAATTTGTTGGAGAGATTCTAATTATGTTCTAATAGTAGACAATTTGAGATATATCAAGATGTGTCTTCCCTCCTCATATACAAAGCTAATTTTTCACTAGATTATAGCATAATAGTTAATTATAATGATAATGATAATGATAACTATAAGAATGAGTTTGCAACTTAAAGATCGAGATTACTATTCTTACATTATTGGTTGGATATCAATCTTCGACCTAAGTTATGATTATCTAATTTTATATTCTTAAATTAGATAACTTCACATTTAGGAGTATTTTTGATAAGTGCTTTTTGTCAAAAACTATTTAACTTCGTTTATTAATTCTTGAATACCTTTTCTTGAGTTTGAAAGTAGATTTAAGTTCTTTAGCCTATCTTCTGGAAGCAAAGCTTTTATCTAAATTCTTTTATTTAAAGTCTATTTATCTACTTTCATTTTCTAAATAAAAAACTACTATATCATAAAGCATTAGAGCTACTGATCTATATGAACTTTCCTACATAATTTTTGCATATTAAAGCTTTTTTTACTTTTTTCGTTCTTTTAGAAATATAAAATTAAGTTTCCGTAAAAATATCCAAATGTAATTTAGAGTTTTAACAATAGCTTAACTCTTCAAAGTTAGTCTATAAGTAGTTTTCTTTTATTTAGAATTAAACTATTTCAATATCAATCAAAGCACTATAAGTTGGTTATTTAAAAATTTTAATTTTTATAAATTTACTAAAATAACTTAATATATCTAATCTTTTCTCTAAAGCTATTTAATATTATAAATTTATTATATAAATCTCTATAGTAAAGGCATTTAAATGTTAGGTCAAATTCAAAGAGATCTTAGTCACATAAATATTCGCCTTTTATTATATATAATTTAAATAGGGTGGACCTTGCTTCTAACGGTAAGAGAAAAATGATACAAAGATGAATTGATGGAGAAGCAAGCTTTCTAAATGTTGAACCAGACTAATCTCCTCATCATGGGTTGGGAGTCTGCTTGTAATCGTTTGTTGGCGTCCTTTGCTTTGGAGAATTGAAACCGCAACCTTTTTCGCAATTAGAAGAGAAAATGCCATGGGATATTGGGGTTTAAAGAGACTTAACAATTGACTTTTTAAAAAGATGCCCTATTGAAGGGCTACGAATTCTATTATACATTTTTTGTATTAATGTGACATTAATCGAGTCTATATTATAAATTATAAGAGAGAATTTTCAGTTTATAAATGGAATAACCTTCTGAATAAGATATTTAAATAAATTTAGTGAATTTTATTAAGGAAAATGATTTTAATCATTATATACATGTTCTGTTATTCTTTTTGCATTAAGCATAAGTATATTTATTAGGAGATATTCAAAGTATAATTATTTTTAATTTTAATGTGAGATATTCATTTTTGGAAAGTATGAACATAAAGAAGATTTATCAAAGTGATTTTATTTTAATGTCTCTGACTTGGTTAATCATTTATGTAGATCTAGACAATAGAAGCACTATATCAATTTTTTGATATTTATAACAGATTTAGTATAAATTAAACTAAAATATTCATGAATTTCTTTGTTTCCTCAAGTGCAAAAAATTAGATTAAAATAAAAACCAAGACTTATTAACTTTAGATTGATTAGATTAAAATCTCTTCCTTGGTATAATTCTTAAAGATCTGTTAATATTTTTATTATCCTTTTAAGTCTTGATAAAGTAATCAAATTAATAATTTATACCATCAATTTTTGTATTATATTGCATCTGTATTAAAACTATTTTCAACCATTTTTTTAATAATACAGAATCTTTATTTTCCTAATAATAATAGGATAAATTAAGGTTATCAATTTTCGAGGATTTTCACTTCTTCATGCTGGACACCAGATTGCTCCAGTGTTAAAAATAAAGTTTTAGATATCTCTACTCCTCTCTCCTCCCATTACTCTTGTTATTTCCGGATCTAGCCTTATTTCTAATTAAATTTTCTCTTGTAAATGTATCCTTATTCATTTAAGTATAATCTTTCTCTTATTTGTCTCTACTACATTTGTTTTTTCTTCCTCTCTGTGCTTGTATAGTTCTTTATTTATTCCAGTACTACGTCTTGAAATTTTGGAATTCCTTGCAGCGTCTTCATAAGTGTTCTATCGAATTGCAGTAGTAACATTTCTTCACTACTTTTTGGAGTTTAACATTAGTCTTCCTATTGGTCTCTTTAATCATCATTGAATCTCCCCTTTGTTCATCTAATTTCTTTTCTAGTATTTCCAGTCTAATACTCAGATCAGATTGTTTCTGAAGCTAATTTTAGGATTAGCTACTCTGGTCTTAAGAATGTTTCAGAAAGCGCTTAGTTCTCTTTCTTAGGACATAAGTCTGGATTCTATTCCTTCCGCTAGGTTGAGTTTTTCCATCAGTTTCTCATTTTCCTTTCTCAGTTTCCTAACCTCTTCCTGTAGGTTTAGTACCACTTTGATAAGCTGTTCCATGCTCATCTGGCCAGAAGGATTGAACTTTGAGACCTCCTGGAGCAGAGCAGACTTCATCTGCTTTCTGGGCTTCTCTTCTGAGGTTGGAGTTATCTCATGTGTTGTCTTCTGAGCTTGTTTTGTTTCTGTTCCTCTTCAGTTTGTTAGAATTAAGAAAAAGGTTAGGGTTAAGGGTAAGAAGACTATCCAAGATTGGATTCAGGTTTTCTCTCCAACTTTTTGGAGTTAGTATAGAAACCTCTTTTGAATCCTTCCATTTTTTAATTTTATATATATCTTTATTTTCCTTTAAATTATTTTTAAGTACGAATTTTATTTTATTACTTTATTTTGTAATAAACTTGCTATTTTTCATTTATTTTTTTGCAAATTTTACTATTTAATACCGTTTAATAAAAATGATTTATTTTTCTTTAGTTTGCAAGTTTTAAAACTAAGTGCTACTGTAATTTAACGAACTTATGTCAAATTTCAAAATATCCAGTTATTAATACTTTTGACTTTTGCCATTTATTCAATTTGATATTTTAACTCTAGCTATCTAAATTTTTATAATTGTTAATATATAATTTAAACTTAACAACACTATTATAAAATTCCTAAACAGGATAGTAGTTAATTAACTTACTATGATAATTAACTAAATTTATAAAAATCATAATAATATGAAAAATATTGAAACTATTATATTATTTTTATTTCCTGCCTAAAGAAAAGCAATCAACTTAACTTTATTAAATTAATGTATCATAACAATTTTTTAATTTAAATGAAGAAGTTAAAAAATGATTATAAAAAAAGGATTTAGAATAAAGCTTTTAATTTATGTTTATTTCTAATTTCTTAATTTCATCGATAAAGTTTAAAAATAGTTTATTCTCTTTTTTGCTAAAATAAAACTTTCTTTGGATAATAAAAAATTATTTTTTTATTACATTGCAAAAACATAAAAATGATTAAAAACCATTAAAATTTTGAAAACGTTTCTAGTGAAAATAATTATAAGCTTAATTTAAGTATATAGCATATTCTGTTAAAACCCCAAGCTACATTTAAAATCGTTAAGTTAAATAATTTGATTTCAATAATAATTAAAAAGTATTTTTATTTAATAGACTATAGATATTTTGAAACTTAATTAACATCTATTTAAATATTCTATTTTAATAAAATTTTAAGGTACTTTTTTCTAAATAAAAACAAGAGTCTTAGTTTTTAAAACTTGAAAAGAGATATCTTTTTGTAAAATTTTAGAAATATATATTAAACTTTTAAGTAAAAAGTAAAAATTTATTAAAGGCTTCTATCCAATAAAATATTTAGCTCTTACTCTAAATTAAAATTATTTTAAAAATTAAAAAATAAATTGAAATTTAATATATAAGGTAATGGAAATTATAATTCTTTATTGAGAAAGTTAAATTAATATAGATGATTAAAGTATTAATTTTTAATTTATTCATTTCATAATATAAATAAGTTTATAACATATATAGTATAATATAATTTATTAATTTACATCGCCTTTATTTGGCTTGTTACTTATAAGTTTATAAAAAATCTCAAGAATCAACTTACAACTCATTGAAAATTGCTCATTTCCTCTGACAAATTAGGTGTATCTCTTCCCAGTTTGTCCACCCTTCTCCGTAGTGGCTACAAGTTCGTATTCTTGATTAATATATGAATAATTGCTAATCTATCCTTTACTTAATGTTATTACTATATTCTAATTCCAATTCTTTCCAAACGTTTGCTTGATTCTTCTTTTTAATAATCTATTATTTGCTAGAATGATTAATTTCCATAAATCATTTCTTATATAGGTTACCTTCAGATGTACAAGAAATATGTTTAGGCTTTATCATAATTGTTATTTAGCTTTTTTAAATTTTTGGCATCTCTAAAATTTCTTTTTTATTTTTCCTAGCATTCTATAGAATCAGCACACAATTAATCTTCTTTTATTAGTTGATTGATTATCTAATTTTTAGCGTTTGATGAATATTTAAGTTTGTATGCTGAAACTCCAATGGATCGTTTATAACTTTAATCATAACTTGTTTGCTTATTTATTTAATTGCGATTTCGGGTTTCTTATATTTATCTTCTGCTATTTTAATTTATTAACAGATTTGAAGAAGCTTTTAAGCTCAATTCTGTATTCAGTATTTTATAATCATTTTAGAGTTAGTTAATTTTTATATATAGGCTGCTTATTTACTGAGTTAGATGATGCACTGCATTCTATAATTTTTTTCTCAGTTTTTAACGAATAAATCTCGATCAAGGTATCTTATTATTAGTTAGGAGATTGATTTTAGTTGAATTATTTCTTAGGTATCATTTTATTCTTTTATTGCATAAAGCAGATAATTAATAATAGATTTATTAATAGCTATCTGAATTTAACCAAAATTTCAAATATATCTTTATTTCTATAATAATCAAATTTTAATAAAAACTAAATTAAGAATTTTCTTTTTTTGATTTTTTAATAATAATAATAATGAGTTATAGTGATTCCACTTTTAATAGTTCCATCATGTATTAAAATTTGATTGTTTCGTCAAAATCTTGAATTTCACTTTTTTATTGATTATATTTCTTAAAATATATATATATTTGTATTGACTAGGCTTTTTTTGTTTTTGGAAACTAGCTTCATTCAAGATCACTGCCAAGAATTTATTTGTTCCTTCTTTATTGTACCATTGATATATCTCTCCTAATTTCACCTATACATTTTCTTTCTGTATAATATCCCATTTGGAGTAAAATATAAATTACTGAACGACCGACATAATTTAAGGTTTATTTTTTATTATTTTCGTTTAAAATATCTTCAATATCTTATAGGATGGCCAAATATCCTAAAATATCAGCATTACTTTTTTCTTTAATATAAATACGCTTTTTCTGTTTAATATTTAGATTCTAAATTCATAGGATTGTTCATTGTCATATTTGAAAGAAATTTATTTTCCGTCAGCTCTGTGAATTAATCAAACTTTATTACTAATTGTTCTATTCTCTTATTTGTCGAATATTCATTTTCAATTTTTATCTTTAAGTGTTAAAAACTTTACGTGCAATTTTCCTTCAAGTTCTAGTATATATCTTAAAAGTTAAAATATTTCCTCTTGCATATTTAAGAGTTCTTTAAGTATAGTTTGCGAATCATTATTTAGTTAAGATTAATCTTTTTTAGAAAAGACTTTCAAGAAATTTTCTTTTTATAAATACACAAAATTAATATAAGAGACACCACCTTTGATTGGTTTGTCACGAGATAATTTTAAAATATCTTTATTGTTATCTGAATTTAGAAATATTTTTACTGAATCATTCTTGATTTTTTCTTGTTTCTGTCTTGATGTAATCTTGAGACGCTTCATTTTCTTCAAATGGGAAGTCTTGTGTAATCATAATTTTTGACTTTTTCAAATTAAAAAATGTTCTTAAATAAGATTCTAGTTATAGAAAATTAAAATTAAAACCCTCCTCCATATCATTACATCATCCAATTTATTTTCTGCCTTGTTATACGACATGAGGTGGCAGAAGATTTTATCAGAACCTAGGAGGGAGCCTACCATCAGTCGATTTTTTAATCTAGCACGAACCATAAAAAAACAGATTTATTCTATTGGACCAGTCCCTCTCTTATTAACTTAAAAGTGAAACTGAAAGTAACCAGCAACCACATATTTATAAGTAATTATAAATAAATAATATTGCTAGTATAAGTTAAAGAAAGATTAAACTACTTATATTCTTTATTTAGAATTTTTTTATATTATAGCACTAGAAAAAGAAATATTAGTAAATAAACTAAAATTTTGAATATTCTTAAATAAATAATTAAGAATTTTTTAATTTAAATATATATAATTTAAAAGTTTAAAAATACAAATAGATACATTAATTTAAATTAAGCCATTTTATTAATTAATTAAAAGGAAATTTATCAATAAAGTTTAAAGTTATTTTAAAAATTATGATTATCTGTTTAAATATTTGATTTTAATTAGATCCTTAATAATATAATTTCCTTAATATAAAAGAATAGTTCTTGTATTTAAAAATTGAAAGGAGATATCTACTATGAAAATTCTAAAATTAATGCTGAATAATTAAAAAGAAGAACTATAATATTATTTAAAGATTTAATGTCTTTTACTATGTTTTTAAAATTTAAATAGGATGGAAAGCCCTTTCCTTTGGATGCTGATTGGAGGCCCAGCAAGGTAATTAAAAATGAACGCGGACGGAGGATATATCGGAAAAAGATAAACCAATAAAAAGAGAAGGAAGATTCGAAAAGCTGGAGAACTCTGAATGCCAGGAGAAAACCTTCTTCATCATAGGTCGGGGAAAAGAAGTACCCATAATCGCATATTGCATCCTATGCTTTGGAAGATTAAATTGCATGTTCGTACTGCAGGAAGAGAAAACAAGGATAGAGAGACATAAAAAAAATTTTCGTCATGAAATACAATTAATTTAAAGAGCTGTGCACCAACGAGAGTGCTACGCGCTCTATAATCCAATTTATTTATTTATTATACTAAAATAGTTAATTTACTTTGCAATCTAAAAAATCAAATAAGATTTAAATAAAAGGCGTTGCAGATTATTATTATTATTTACTTAAAGTTAAAATATTTGCTTATCATTAATTTTCAGCAAGTTCTAACTGTCTATTTTTAGCAAAGCTCAATTTATCAATCATTTTTATATTGGATATTTAGCGCTTTACCTCCATCAAACTAAGATATAATCTATCTCAAAATTTAAGGCTTTAAAGTTATTTATTCAAATTATTGCAAGTTTTTTCAAGTCTTTAATCCTCTTATCTTTTAAGCCTTTTAAATAAAAAAATATTTTATTGGATGTAAGGAAGAATTAAAATATCAACACCTCCTTTTCTTCTTTTTAATTTTTAATTTAGGAAGACTAAAATTATCAAGCTTTTCCAATTTGTTAGTTATTTCAATTCCTTAAATTTCTTATTCATCTATTTGACTAATTAAGAATTATTATTGCTAACTTCAATGTTAGACTGGTTGATTTAGGATAAATACCTCAGCTACTCTTCTGTTAAAAATTTATTTTAAGCAAGTTTATTTCTTAGTATGTTGTTACTAAATTCAGTTGGTCAATAATGTTAATTAATTGCCTTACTTCTCTAAAAGATTGTTGACTATCTTGTCTATTTGCTGAGAATTTTCTTCATATTGTTATATTACTCAGATACAGATTAATTTTCCTGTTTCATTATTATTTAAATGTCACTTTAGTTTCTTTGCAATTGCTTACTTTATTTGATGACGAAAATTCTAGTTATTTTTTTTCTTCTAGTATAACTTTTATGCTAAGTTTTTGATGTTTTATTATTATCCATTTTAGTGATTTTAATATTTATTAAATTATAAAATTATCTTGAACAAATGAAATTAATATATTTCCATAAGCATTAATTTTCAATACATTAGTTACAAATGTTAATACAATTGTTATTATTATATCTATTATCTCAGAGAATTAACTTTAGTTTTCATCATATATTTGAGGCTTAGGTTTACATTCTTTTTTAATGCTATATAATAATAATAATGAATTATATTGATTCTACCTTTAAATAAGGTTCATCACTGATATAAAATTTAAAATTGAGTTATATATTATTCCATTTCCAGGCTTCTTCTGAGTCTTCTTCTTAGAATACGTATTTATAAGTCCTCCGTTAATCCTTTTTAATAAAAGCTATCTTGCTTCAATCGAGTTCGATTTCAAGCATAATCAAATTCCTTCTTTGCTAAGCAAATGCGACGCCCTTCAAGATTTCATTCCCTATATATATCTTTTTTCTGTATAATAAACCTTCCGGAGTGCAGTATAGATTATTTATGGATCTCAATAACTTAAAGCTTCTAAATTTTTATTTTTATTAGAATTTTCAGCAATATCTTAAAATTTTATCATATCTGTAATGCCAGTACTATTTTTTATTATTTACTATCTGAATTTTCGCAGTCTGAAGATTCGGTCCCACATCAATGGTGTCATTTCTTTTGTATTTTTTAGAAATAGACTTTCAGTCAATTCCGCTAATTGATTGAATTTGGATTCTATTTACTCAATTCTCAGATTAACTGGTTGGAAGATTTAATTTTTTAGTATTTATGTGCTAGACATTAGGTATGCAATTTTTCCTTCACGCTCTTATACATTTCTTAAAAGTTCAAAATTCTCCTACTTCATAACTTTGAGTTCTTAGAGTATGCTTTGCAAATCATAATTTGATTAAGATGGTTCTGTTTAGAAGAGACATTTTTTCAATAAATGTTCCATTTTAAAAAATATTATAATTAGACTTTTAATTATTAAATATCTTGAAAGCTATTAAATAACTAATAAAAATAACCTACTTTATTTTACATCTATAATTAGCTTTAATAAGAGCAAGTTAAATTATTTCTACATAGCACAAGTATTATAAAAGTATATAAAATAATGATTATAACCATATAACCATATTTAAAATAAGTTAAAGCTAATTTTAAATTTACTAGCTTGATAGCTAATATCTTAGTATCTTATTAAAACTATTTAATCCTATATAATTATAACTTTCTTATTTTTTCACTTTTAGTTTAATTAAAAATCTCAAAAGCTTATCTAAGGAATTATTCTAGGTAAATGTTTGGTGTGATATTTTTTGATTTAGGAAAAAATGAATCTGTAGTTAGTTTTAATTAAATTTCTAGATGTAATAGATAAAAAGATAAATGGAGATAAAAGAAATAATAAGAAAATAAACTATTAAATATATAATTCATTAGGGTTAAGTTATCCATATATAAACAATACTTAGCATTGAACACTTAATGATTAAGAAATTAAATAATAATTATAAGGATTTAAATATTTTTAATGAGATGAGATTAACTTTAAATTTTCAATTACTTGGAACTTAAGAAAATAAAGTTTAACTGTAAGCTGTTTCAATTATTTAAACTTTATATTTTAAAATGGCTTCTTCAAATTAAAGAAAAATAATTTAAGTCCAAGCTTAACCAGGGAAAAATAGTAATTAATAAAAATAATAGAAGATTGAGGAATAAACATGTTAAAGCAATGATAATTAGATAAAAAAATAAGTTGCCTAAAATAATAAAGATTACTAGCAGTTAAATTAAATAAATAAAGCTCCAAAACTTAATTAAAATACTACAAAAGTGAATGAAAATCAAAAGTAGTACCATAAAAAGTTAGATCCACTTATTTAAACAAATCTGGATAATAGAATAGCATAGCCGGCTGTAAAAAAAACGGGATAAGAAAAAGGATAAATTTAATAGAAAAAAATAATAATCTAAAATGTTGGAGAGAAAGAATAGCATAAATTTTAAGCAACCATATAAACGCAGCAATAGACAGGAGATTAAGTATTAAAATTAGAAAATTAAGCTCATAAATCTGATTTTACTAATAAAAACAAACTAAAATATCAAAATACAAATTTATAAGCAAATGATATTTAGCGAAATTAATAAAATTTAATTTAATCCAACTTATAGCTCAAAAAGCTTCCTCAAAAAGAATTAGATAAAAATAAATTATAAGCTTAATATAAAACGAATTTATAATAAAATGTAAGCAACTTTGAAAACTAAGATGTTTTAAATAACTAAATCAGCATTGAAAAATAGGCATAAAATAAATTAACTAAAAATATAAGATAGGAATAAAAAATTTAGCAAGCTTTAAATTTTGAAGAAAATTAGAGATAATTAATAGAAGGACGGGAGTAAATGGAAGAACAATTAAAACTAAAAGAGAGTGAAATAAAGAATTTAAAAGAATAGTTTCAAGAATTATAAAAAAAATTAAAACACTAAGAGGAAGAGAATAAAGATCTTTAAAAAAAGTAGTATAAATAAACTGAAGAGAAATAATAATTGGAAATTTATAAATAAAATTATGAAATTAAAAAAAAAGAAAATAAATAACTAAATACCAAGTGTGTAGAACTTTAAGAGTTAAACGAAAATGCTAAAAAGAGAATCTAAGAATTGGAAAATAATATTAATAAAAACCAAAAAAATATAAATTTAATAGATTAAAATCAATAAAATAAATTAACTTAATAAAAAGAGATTAAAGAGAAAGAAAAATAAGAGTTATAAAATAGATATGAAGAGAAAATTAGTCTTCTAGAATTGAATTTCAAGGAGAGTGAAAAAGAAAAAAGCATTTTAAAGAGTCAAAACTAAGCTTTAAATGAAGAGAAAATTAGATTATAGAATTAAAACTAGTAAAACGAAAAAAATATAAAATATTTACAGGAACAAATCGTGTAAAAGACCTAAGAATTAGAATCTTACAAAAAAAATAAATAGATCACTAAATCTGTTACTTCACAACCAAATTTACCATAGCAAAATGATGATAATCAAGAATAGGATAAAATATCTAAAAATTAGTACCAAAATCCTGAAAATCATCAATAATTTATATAAAAGAAAAATTTAAAGCAAGTTTTTCCTCGTAAATCACTAACTAGTTACATGAATTAATAAAAACACAACGAATAGTAAAAATAAGTAATTTTAGAACTTAAACAGAAATTTGATTCTTATAGAAGTTTTTAAAATGACGGAAATTGCTACTATCGAATAGTTGGCTTTTCATTCTTAGAGCATCTATGTAGATATTCAACTCCTGTACAACATCTAGCAGATTTTATTAATAAACTGGAAAATGATAAAGGCTATTATTAAATAAGACCTAATAATAGAAGCAATAGTCACTAAATACTGAAATAAACATTCCTAAGACTTCTAAATAATTTAAAAGATTAAAAAGTATAAAATAAAAAGTTTCTTTAATAATACTTAGAATAAGAAATAGAGAATAATAAAGATAGATAGGATGAAGCTCTTGTATGGTAAATGAGATGTCTTACTGCTAACTATTTGGAATCTCATAGAGAATATTTTGAGTCTTTCTGCTAAATTTCTTATGAAGAGCTGATTATGAATGTTCTAACTATGGGAAAAGAAGCAGATGGATTAGCCATTGGTCCATTATAAGTAGTATTAAAAGTAAAAATTGATATAATAACTATTGATAGAAACTATGCTGAGGCACTTCAATTTGATTAAATGAAAATAAAGGGAAAATGTCCTTTAATATATATATTGTATAAGCCAGGTCATTATGATATTATTTATTCCAAAGATTAGTCTCTTGTAGACGGATTTGACGAAGAAAGCGAGGAATTTCAAGATAAAATAAAACTTCCTGCTAAATATAACATTTAAAATGTTGGAAAACCATTCTTTATAGAAATAGTTTCAAATGGTCATGAATGTCCTTCTGAAGAGTTTAAACCTTTTAAAATAAAATATGAAAATCCTTATGAGAAGCAAATAGAAGCTACTTAAAAAGTGAATACGAATAATGAAAAATAATAATCTGAAATAGTTAAACTATAAAAATGTAAAAAATGTAACTAATAAATAGAAATATAATATTAAACATAATTTTGAGACAAATATTCAGTTTGTTCAATATGTCTCTAAGAATGACTTGATGAAAGAACAACAGGAAATCACTTTAAAAAGAATGAAAGAGGAGAATCTTTAGCAAAATGTCCTTAATGCAGTAGTTCAGTAAAAGGAGAAGAAAAAAAGTAATTAGTTGAAAGAGAAAAATAATAGAGAGCTTAGAAAAGTATTTTGTGAAACTCTCATTTTTGATTCTAACTTTTATCATTTATAATAAATAAATTAAAACATTAATATAAAAAGCTTGTTAAGCATTTCGAACTATAAAATGAATAAAGTTAAAATATTAAAATTTATCCGTTATATGGATCAATTAAATTTTTTGAGATATTTTATAACAATAATAATTGATTATAGTAGCAACTATTATTTTATTAACCGCTTCTAAATTCAATTGTATTTACTATTTTGGGATTTCTGATGCTTTTTGCGAAGTTATTAGTAGATTTCTAATTCTTCTTTTTCTACTGCTCAACCTTCTTCTTCGTCTTCTAGTATGATATAACCTTATGATCCTTCTAGTATATTCTTTATTATAATATTTTGTTTCTGTTAATACTTATGCAGTTTTAATCCTTAAAAGCATTTTCTTCTACAAATAAGCCCTTATTCTGTGAAGTATATTTGATTCAGTTTATTTCTGACTTTTTGTTTCTTTTATCTTTTTTTAGTGAATTGCCAACATTATCTGGCGACCTCTTCTCTTGCATAACCAACATCTTTAAATCTTTCGCTATTTATATAAAAATATTTGTTCCGTCTCAATGTTCATTTAATCCCTTTGGAAAAATGTTTTAATTATACTGATTGCGTATATACTGAAATCTTATTAAGTTTCTCTTCTACTTGAGCTATTCGCATATTTACTTCTGAATATTCAGACATACTGTTGATTTCCTTTTTTAATATGTCTTTTTTTGTGGATTTACAAAGTACTTGATAATAGACTCTTAATTTTTTCATTTAGTTCCTTAACTTATTTTTAGCGATTCTAAATTTTTAAGAACAATTTCAACAATCTCTTTTATTAAATAATATTTAAGTCTGTCTATAGTTTTCTTTAGTCGAGTTAGAATTCAATTTTCTATTTTATATATTATAATAAAATTTTTGTATGAATACTATTTTTTAAAAAGGTGTATATATAAATATTTATTCAAAATTATTAGAATTAAAAAGAATTAAAAAAAGTAAAAAAAAAGTTTTTAAAATGAAAATATAGTTTTTGCAATAATATCTTAAACAATTGTAACATAGAATAAGAAATATAATTAATTAAAGGATTATGCTTATCTAGATTTATTTTGATAATACTTATATAAATTTGCTAACATTCATCTTTATAAAAAGTTTTAAATTAGCTATAGAAATTGCACTTTAGTGTAATTTTAAAATTTATTTAGTTTTATAAAAATGAGTCTTTTATATACTTATTCTTTATCTTGTTGTTTTAAATATCTTATTAAATCTAATTTTTCAATTAAATAGGCGCTTTTAATTTTTTAATATTAAAAGACTAATTTTTTATTTTTTTTATCAACCTTTTAATAAATTAAATTATCGTGTTTATTACCTTTATCTTCAAGAATAAAAAATACTTATTTAACCTAAAATTTGTTTAAAAATTATAATTTAAATAAAATAAAAAAATATTTTAAAATACTCAATCTAAAAATTATTCACTATATAATTTAAATTTATTAGCCTCAAAGATTTTTAATATTAAAATATTAAATCAATAAATCAATATGATTTAATAGTTAATATCAATATAGTCTGGTACATTCTTTAAATTATTTGCATTTTTTTATTTATATTTGGTTTTTAAATTTTTTTAATCCTTAAATGATTCGATAAAATATTTTTAATTAAAATAGGTTTTATATTATTTGATGTTTTAATTCCTCTCTTAGATCAAATCTATCGAATAGAAATATTTAAATAATTTAATCTCAACACTTATTTGTGCTTACTTTCTGTCAAGCTTAATATTTTTTTAATTTTACTGTTTTGCCTGAATTTTTATTCTATCTATTTAATATAATATAATAATAGAATTATAAAAGTAAATTATAAAATAAAATGCTTTATTTATTATATCTTTAGTCTATTCTTTTCTTTCTACTAATAGATTTACAAATCTTTAACTGTTACTAATAAATTAAAAATTTGAATAATAGTATTTATTATCATTCTTCTAATTTATGAATATGTATTTTTCAATTTTTTTCGAAATATAATCAACGCCATAAAAATCAAGAAATCTTTAGTTAAATTAGTGCATAAGAAAATGGAGATTTTATATTAGTTATAAACTAATAATAATAAACAAATAAGATCAGAGAGCGCGTAGTATTTCAATGGCGCGCAGCTCTTTTATAAAGATTTTTAACGTTAAAGAAATTATTTTCTGAAGTCTTTCACAATGCTAGCATTCCTTTGTGATTCTTGCTTTCAATAGATTATATCAGATTGCTTCCTAAGAGACCTTAGTATCTGGCATCTTTCATCAAAAATTTTACTTGAAACATCTTCAGTCTTGTCATCTCTTAGCTCCTTCCAAGGTTCTTCCTCAGTTCTTACCCATGGGTACTCTTGGTTCTTGATTTTAAGTCACACTCATTTAGAGAATTGCTCTTCCTTATTTATTTTTTTTATAAAAAAAGAAATAAAAAAAATGGAATATTTTATAAAAATATTTTATTCAAAAATTAAAATAAATTTATACAGTAATTTTTATATAAATCACTAAAAATCTATTATAAAAAAATATATTTAATCTCTAAGATGCTTATAAAATTATATTAGAAACTTTTTATTATATTCTTCAAGTTATAACTAAGTGCTTATAAAATCAAGTAAATAAAACTTAAAGAATGCTATCAAGTAATTACATATATTTATTACATTTTAAATACAAAAAGGATATGTCTTGCTATAATATAAGAATTATATCATAACAACCAATCGAATAGTTTCATTTAGATCTTATGATTTTCTTAATTTTTTCTTAAACGTTTTTTTGCTTTTAATTAATTTTTTTTAAAAGATTTAAAAATAAAAAATAAATGAGTTTATTTTTTTAATTAAAATAAAAAAGATAAAAAGATAATTTAAATAGAAGATTATAAGTTTGAAGATAAAATATAATTAATTTAATTTTTTTCTAATATTTCATTAATATTTTCGAAATTATTTTAGTCCTATATTTAATAAAAAGTAACCATTAACAAAATAAAATTTATAAAAATATCTATAATCTTAGTTATTTAAATACTTCCTTTATTAGTTAATTTAATTAGGACAAATTTATTAAAACAAAACATTAAAAAATTAAAATTTTAATTTTATAAGTTTTAGCGACATAAATAAAATGTTATTATAGAGTGTGTAGCCCTTCAATAGGTCGCAGCTCTTTAAAAAAGTCAATTAATAACTCTTCAGTCTCCAATATTCCCAAGCAATTCTCTCTTCTAATTACGGGTAAGGTTACTGCTCAAAATCTCCAAAGCACAGGACGCCAACAGGCGATTACAGGTAGATTTCCAACCCATGATGAAGAGATTAGTCAGGTCCAACATTTAGAGCAGCTTGCTTCACAGTCAGTTCATCTCTGGGGAATTCTTATCGCGACCTTAAAAGGTAAGGTCCACCCTATTAAATTAAATTATTTTCATAATAAAAATAAACTTTCATTTTTAATGTTTACTATTTGATAACTAATCACGAACTATATTTGAAATTCCTTTGATATATTAATAATATTTTTAAATATAAATAACTAGTTTAAGATAAGTCTGTTAACAAATTAAATATTTAAATTAAGATTCTATTATTGTTAATAAAAATTATTATTAACGTTTATTAATTTTAAGTTTATTTACAAATTTCAAGCTTTTTTATTTTTATAAATTTATTCATTTTTTTTATCTTTTTTTGTTAAAACTATTAATTTTTATAATTAAAAAGATGCTGAGAGTAGGTTAATTCTCTGATCATACCTTCAAGTTTTATGGATAAGGTCAAGCTCTTATTCTGTATCCGAGAAAAATCCTGGCTAGAGTCAATCTCAGCAAAGAAACAAAATCTTTCTAGATATCCACTTTTGCTCGGCTCGAAGTCTGTCTGCCCTTTGCTATTGAACTCCTGGCATAAGCTTATTGAATTAAGCAACAGGATATAAGCTTTATATGCATTAAGAGAGTGCCATGGATCTTTAGCTGGAAAGGAGTTTTCAGTCGCTTGAAAAGAAGTTTCCAATTCCTTTAAAAAGAAACCTTTTAAATTATAATTAATTTATTAACTTTTAATTTCCTTTATTTTAAGAGTTATTTTATCTTTATTTGCAAAAATTAATGTAATAAATAAATAAATTGGATTATAGAGCGCGTAGCACTCTTGTTGGTGCACAGCTCTTTAAATTAATTTTATTAATGTCAAAAAATAAAATTTATGAGTCTCTCAATCCTTGTTTTATCTTCCTGCAGTGCGAACATGCAATTTAACCTTCCAAAGCATAGGATACAATATGCGATTACGGGTACATCTTTTCCCCAACCTATGATGAAGAATATTTTCTCCTGGCATTCAGAGTTTTCCAGCTTGTCGAATCTTCCTTCTCTTGTTATTGATTTCTCTTTCTCCGATTTATCCTCCGTCCACGCTCATTTTTAGTTACCTTTTTGGTCTCCAATCAGCATCCGAAGGAAAGGGCTTTCCATCCTATTTAAAAAATTATATAATATTAGTAATTTTAATTAAAGCATCTACTTTTATTTAAAGCTATTTTCTATTTAAAATATTATACTAAAGTTAAGCTTATTAAATTTATTCAACCAATATCTTACTTAATAAATTTATTTATCTATTTTAAGCCTGAGATATTAGATTAACATTTTTACTATGACTATATATTTTTATCAATTAAAGTAATTAAAAAAAATGGCAGAAGGGTTTTTTTCCAGCTCCATAGAAAAAGGAAAGAAAAAGTAGAGACTTCTAATTCTTCTTCTACCACGTCTTCTTTTATAACCTAATAAATTTCTTAGTCTCTTTAACCCCCAGATTTTGAAAAATAAAGATCATCTTAAATTGAATAAGAAGATAAATCAACAGAAACTGACTAAAGCAAACTAGACTTTTTACTCTCATAACCACGATCAAGCAACTACTTGAAAAGTGGTAACTAAAAAATAATGTAGAAATAGAAAAATGATGAATAACTAATAATAGAATAACTTATGAAATCTATCCGTAACTTATAAGAAGAAGTTTAAATATTAAAGAAAAAAAACCAAAAATTATTATAGAAAAGTTGAATCAATGAAGAAAGATTAATGAAACAGGAAATCGAAGTGAAACTTTTGGGAGAAAAAAGAATTTAACCTTAAACCTTTGCTGAAAATAAAATGGAACTAGAATACATAAAACCCATAGAGATAACTCCTCCCAGAAGGATCGTCAAGCTGTGTTACCTGTGCAAATCAAGATTCCACACATACAATAGATGCAAGATATATTTGGATAAACAGAGAAGAAACAGTGAAGAGATTTGGAGAGAACTGTCAAGAATTTATGTAGACAAGGATGGAAGAATATTTAGAAGGCTTTTTCAAGGGAGGGCCAGGACTCCAAAAAAACTGGGAGTCCCGAACTTTTATTTTAAACCTCAAGGAACGAACTCTGGAGGTATGTATTGAAGGGCTTTAAAATCCCCGGAGATACGAACACTTTAATTTAGTATATTATTATTATTAAAAGAATAAAAATTTAGAAATATTAATATTTAGAATTAATTTAACTTAAAATAATTTTAATTAAAGTCTACTTATTCCAATCTTTTTTAAAGTTTGCAATATCATATTTTGTTATACTAACTTGGTTCAGCAGATTAATTTCTTCAAACTTACAACATTAAATCTTTCTTTTCTTTTACATTTTCTTTATTTTCAATGTATTTCTAGTATCTAGACTATAGTTTATTTTAATATAATTTGATGCATCATAATGCTTTTATTATTAATGAATTAAGTATCCCCAGTTTTTTCTTATTTAGATATTTTTTGAAACTAACAATTTGTACCTTTTGCTATTAGCCACTAATTTTATTTTTTACTTTAGCAATATTTATACCTTTTAGCTGTTTTAACTTAAATTATAAAATAATTATATAATAAGATTCAATTTTCATTATATACTGTAAAAGATAAAAGATAGTGATTCAATTTATTTGATATAATGTAAATAAAATTTTAAAAGTCTCTAGTTTTGGAATTAATTCAAGTAATTATGATTTAAATTGCTTAGCACAAAAGGCTTACAATAAGCTTAAGTTATAAATAAATTTTATAAGATTAAATATAAATTTAGATAAAGTCGTTAAAACTAGGTCCTTGAAATTAAAAAAAATATGGTAGAAAGATTTCAAAAATGCTTTTATTCTGCTTTTGAAGAGACTAAGAAATAAGAAGCGGGTCGACAATTGAAATAGTAACAGATCTAAGAAACTCCTATAATAACAAAAAAGATGGACATAATGAGGCAAAAAGGAAATTAAGTCATACCAAATGAAGAAGAAGAACTAAGAAAAGTGCTGGAAATTTAAGAAGCAGCTGCTGTAAGAGAATTCACTTTGCCGCTGTATCAAGAGGAACAGGCATAAATCCAGATAAATTTTTCAGAGCTCAAAGAGGAAATTAAGAAACTCATGATCGAAAATAGAAACCTCAGGACTTAGATTGCAGACATCTAAGAATGGAAAGAGAGTTTCATGGAGACCTACGGTCGGGAACAAAATGGTGTATTCAATGAAATGGGCTCAGTAAGAAAAACTGTTCGCTAAATAGGAATAGCTCTAGGAATTCCGGATGAAGCAGATGTTGAAGCTTAATCCCAATGGTAAGCAGAGCTGATTCAGATGCAAACCTCGACAATGGATATTGAGCCGCGGAATTAGCCATTACAGCATCAGATCTAGAATAAAAAATCCAAGATTCCTAAACCAAAATGTCAAGCCTGTAGAAACAAGATTCATAAATATTGATAATGCTGAAAACTATAAAAAATTAAACAATAATATTGGAAAAAATAGAATCAAGAGAAATAACTTTACAAATAGTAATTATAGCAACGAGACTATTTTTGCAGTTAGTTCTATCCAACGACCAAAGGATAGATTTACATCCAAAATGATATAACATGCAAGGGAGATGGTAGAAGAGTAGCAGAGGGCATTGGTTCCGGTCAATTCAAAAAACCGGTTCTGAGATCACGAGGTTGAAATTCCTTAAAGATCTCTAAACATTTAACATTTAAATTAGTATTATTATTAAAACTAGGTCCTAATAAATAATAGAAATTAGCATAATTCTTTATATTTCAATTCTTTATCAAATAGAGAAACAGTAGTAAATGTATAAATAATATAGAGATATAAATAATATATTATGATATCCTAAAATTCTAATTTTAAGCATGCTAAATTTCGATCCTAAAATGCTTATAAACTAAAGCTAGATATATTCTAATTTATAATATTAATTTTAGAAGAAAGATACTTATAAAGGATAAAACTTTATAATTAAATTTAAAATAATTACTAAAAAGGCTTTTAAGTAATTGAAAGCTGATCAATATTTATTTTAGAAACTTAATCTCTTTTCTATTTATTACTAGTACAATATTTCTAGATTTTTTTGGATTCATTTATGTTGTTAACAAATAAAAGAAATTTTTAAAAACTAGAATATTTATGATGCATAAATATCGATAATTAATAGATGCCTTTATAAACTATTTAGCATGAGATAGATAAATAAAACTAAAAGCAGCTATTTTCATTTCTTTAATTGATATTCATTTTATAGTTTTAAATCGAAATATTTTTAAATACTAGCACTACTATTTTTAAGAGATTTAAATTATTTATAAAATAAAAAGTTTAAATAATAGCATAATAAAAGGAGCTTACCTTTTATATTATAATTTTTAATTGTAAAGGTAATTTATTGTGTTCATTCCTTTAGATTGAAAAAAGTTTCAGGTATATTCTCAAAATAAACTGAACTCAAGTTCTGGGAATCTAATTTCTATCCTTATGGGAACATCTAAAGTTGATATGCGTTAGATTGATTGTCAACTTAAGAGAAGTTAGAAAAAAGCTGAAGCTCATTTGATATCAAGGCTTATTAATTCTAATGGATATTTAAAGATGAACTCTCATTCGTACGATCTTGAGTAGTTTCAGAATTCTCATCTTCAATTGTCTACTAATCACTACCAATATAATCTAAAAACTCATTTGATAAATTTAAGAGGCAGCATTATATATGATCTTATGATAATTCATTTCCTTACTCATAACTTTCCATTTATCTTAGAAAATCATATAAAACTACCATTTTGTCGTCAAGATGATGATTTAAGTTAAATCCTTTCACTTAAGCTTTAAAAATACTTCTTTTTCACTTACCACAAGTTGAATAACTAAGTCCTTCTTTTTCGCAGGTTTTTTTGAAACTTAGACTGAATGCATTTTTTTTCTGTATTTCAATAATAGTCTCCCAGCAATCTCGAATTGTATGATTTTTTCCTTGCATTCATTCAGTTGAAAGTTACTGATTACTCTCCATTTATTAACGTAAATTATTTTGCTTTAAATATTAATGAATTGCAATCAAAGATGGAAATTCTATTGGAACATTTCTTTTAAAATTATAAAAATTCAGAAATAATTAATTAAGAACTTAATTTAAGATCTAGTTTAAAACAGAATTAGATAAGATAGTACATTTGTAACTGGAAACAATTTTCATGATTTTTTCTTTTATATAATTAATTTATGATCTATCAACATTTTCTTTCACTAGGTTGTCAAGTTTTAAATATGATATCGATTGTATTTTAAACTTAGAAGTTACAGTTCAGTATTATCATGCTTTAACTTTTCGCTTTTCACTAAGAAACAAAGCTAGATTAATTCACAGATGTTCTATTAGAAGGAATAAAACTTAAGCAGTATTTAAAAATATAGAGTAATTTTGATAGATATTTTACCTAATTTTTGTATAAATAACTATTAATTAATTTTCACACAATGTAATATGAATTAGATTAGCTGACTTATTTTCAAATTGACTAATTTTTATTACTGTTTCCAAAATAATTATATTAAATTAGCAAACAATTATTGACTTTTTGCAGTTTTAGTTGTTAATTCTTGCTTTTGCGAATAACTAATATTTATGAAGTTTTATTTCTAAAAAGTTAGGCAAAACTGTGAAAATTACTCAATACATTTGATAAGTTAATTTAAATTTGATTCATTTTTATAATATATATATATATAAATAATTTACTATATTATAGAAGTATTTTTATCTTATTAGAGAGAGTAACTTGTCTAAAGTTTTCTTAATTATAAAAAAATCCAAAAAACTTATTTATGTACATGCTTTTAATTTTTTGGACTAATAAAATTCCTTTTAATAAAATGCCTTTCCATCACAGCAAGTACATCTTCTTTTCTTACAATTTAAGAAAAATAGATGCGAATTTCTTTAATTTAGAAGTACTCTATTTTATTTAGCAAATTTAAAGTTTTATTTTCCTTATTTTTTAATATTTTTAACATAAAAATTGACATCATTATTATTCTCAAGTTTATTAATACTTTTATGGAATTTCTACTATAAAATATCAAATCAAATTATCTGACTTCATTTATATCTACAAGTGTTTTAAATTAGCTATTCAACTTATCTTATTTTTGCTTTGATTTATCGAATTTTAATTTATGAGCACTTGAGTATTCTAAATTACCTAAAATAGTTGATTTCATGAAATAATAAAGAAATAAAGATTTTATAGATAAAATTTTGATTTTTTCTATTTTCCTTAATATAATCCTTTTGTTTCTAAGGGTTTTTTCTTCTAAAATTCTTTTAAAATCAGTTAAGATATTTTCATGTCATACTTTAATTACCTCAATTTAGAGAAATAATATATAAAAAATGGCAGAAGGTCTCAAGAAGGGTTTTTTGTAGGCTCCATAGATAAAGGAGCAAAAACCAGAGACTTCTAATTCTTCATCCATCACGTCTTCTTTAATAAAATAATAATCTTCTTAATCTTAATAACCTCTAATAGTTGAAAATTAAAGACAATCTTAAATAAAATAAGAACTTAAATAAGCATAAACAGAATTAAACTAATAATAAAATATTGACTTTCTTCCTAAACCTAGACCAAGTAACTATTGGAAATAAGAGAATCCAAAAACGATGCAAAAACAGACAAATGAAGAATAATTATTAATTGAAAGTCTTTTGAAATCTGTGCGTATTCTTTAAGAAGAAGTAAAAATATTAAGATAAGAAAACAAAAAATTATTAGAAAAAAGTTAAAATACTGAAGAAAGATTAGTCAAATAAGAATTCGAAGTATAGCAACTTGGACAAAAAAGAATAGAGCCTCTAATCTAAGAAATAAAAATGGAAGTAGAAGACGATAAGTAAAAAGAACCAACCAATATTAGAAGGATTCTCAAGAGATGTTACCTGTGCTAATCAAGATTCCATATATTCAAGAGTTGCAAGATATACAAGGAAAAGATGAAGAGAAATAGCGAAGAAATCTGAAGAGAATTAACAAGAATTTACGTGACGATAGAAGGAAGAATTTACAGAAGAAGAATTTTCCATTCGAGTTCCAGAACTCCGAAAAAACTGGATGACCCGAACTTTTATTTTAAGCATACAGGAGCGATCACTGGATGTCAGTGGAAATGAGGTTGAAACACCTCAAAACCACAAACACTTTAATTAAGTATATTATTATTATTATTATTTAGAGAAATAATTATTCTTTGTATCCTTCTTTTATTTTTTGAATTAAGTCTTATTTCCAAAAAAAAGTTTTAGAAATTTGAATTTAAGATAAAAAACTAAGCATACAATTATACTAAATAGAGAATATTTTAATAGCTTTAATTTTTTAAAGTTTGCTCAACTGACTTGAATTAAAAAGTATCTAACACCAAATAATTAATATTAATA
The DNA here is from genome assembly GCA_946699065.1 of Loxodes magnus. NCBI lineage: Eukaryota > Ciliophora > Karyorelictea > Loxodida > Loxodidae > Loxodes > Loxodes magnus. The sequence continues at coordinate 159,284 of CAMPDV010000346.1, read as the reverse complement.
AACTAGTTATTTTGTTTTTTAGTTAAATCAGCTCAAAGATATATCCTCTAAAATTAATTTTTATTTCTTAAAGCTATAAATGATGATGCTTTATTTCTAAAGATTAATAACTTTTCTTACATTATTAATGAAGGCTATTATCATAACTAAAGTTAATTACTAATATGCTCTCATGTATTGCATAGAAGGAAGTAATTAGAATTTGTAAAATCATTTTTAATTTAACTTGCAAGTGATATTCAATCTTATGTTAAGATCTCTCTGATCAAAAATCAAATTGGTCTTATTTGAATTGCTCAAAAGGCTTAACTAACTTTTTACATATTCTTTTTAATATTTTTAAATGAATATTAATAATTAGATGCTTAGTTTTAAAAGAAAATCTAATTTTACATTTAACTTAAATATCACTCAATTGCCTTTAAAAATAGAAACTGAATGATTTATATTAAAGCAAATTAAATGAGAATTATGGCTTGAAATGTTTTTCTCTTTTATCCTCTTAAGATTATGCAAACAGTCACATTTAGCACTTTATATTTCTTTAGTCTATTAACAATATTTGAGTTTCTTAAAATCTAATTTTTCTGTTATTTTAGTTAATATTAGCTTCGAGAAAACAAAAATAGAATCATTCTTTTGAATATAAAAGTCAACTTTGTATAATCTTTCGTTTTTTCATTAGTTATATATAATCGAATTTTTTTATTTTTTTGATTGATTTTGCAATTAAATTTTTTTATCGATTTATTTATTAATTTTCCTTTTTATTTTGGCTGAATAATTCCTAATTATTTAAGAAAAACAAAGCTAAGCTTGTTTTTAAATAAAAAACATAATTAAATCACTTCCATAAACTTTCAAATCTGATATTTATTTTAAATCTCCAAAATTTAGTTCTTTCACTCTTCTAGTTAAGACTCTGTAACTTTATTTTATTAAATTTTATATTTGTTATGCTTTTTGTAGCTTATCCATATTGCTTTTATGATGTAGTCTAGTTTAATATTTGATTATCATTTACAATTATTCAGAAAGAAGCATTTGAATTATGATTAAATAAATATATAAGATCTTTAAATTTTTACATAATCTAGCTCTTATGCTTATAACTACTGTAAAAATAGATTGAATTAAGAATCTATTAATTCCAAACACCTTTTACTCTGTCCTAAATAAAAGATTCTTCAAAATTAAAATTTTAACTATGAATAAGTTGCATGTTCTACCTTTAAAATTCCACTCTCTTTAATATTGCATGATTTTCTGACTAAGCCAACTTTTTTCAAATGTTTTTAAATCTCCCTTTTTGATGAGGATTTTAAATCCTAAAACTTATATTAGACTATAAAATTGAGCAAGCTTACAACCTTTAATCCAGTTAAATGTATATACAACTTACAAAATTTAAGTTTCTATTATAGAGACTAATTAGATATTCGAGAAATGCTCTTTCTTTAGTTTATATAAAAACTTGCATTAAGCAAAAATAAAAGTCAATTACTAAGCAATTTACTCTTTAAAAGTTTATTTATCCTAGAATATAAAAAAGGAATTTAAGCTAGAAAATATCCAATAAACTTTAGCATAGAAATTAAATTAATGTGTAAACCTTTTAAAACCATTAGTCTGAATCTTATATTCAAACAACTGAAGCTATAATAATTAACAGCATCTCACAAAAGAGGTAGCTTAATTTGTATTTCGAAGCAAATTTCGCTTTTCTTTTTATTTAATAAATGGGCTGTAAGAAGCTTAACCTAAAAGTATATAGCAATTCTATTTTTTTACCTACATTTCTTGATTTTTATTTCTCTTTTTAATTTTAGTACTTTCATGACAAGCTACCTTAATAACTTTAAATTTAGATTATAAAAATTTATTTTAAATAAGCTATTTACATTTTTAGATATATCTAGCTAATTTAGAGAAGGAAATACTCGTATATTTATATATGAAAATATAGAAAAAAAAACTATAAGAAGCAATAGAAATTTAGGGCAAATTTGTTTATCTTGGTATAAGAATATCCCCTACATTTATAACCCTTTTTAATAAAATAGACACGATTATCAACAAACTTCATTAAAGGAAAGTAGTAGAATGAATATTTTTATTGAATAGATTGAAAATTTCAATTCTCATAATTTGAGATTAAAGAGCTAAAATACCAACTACTATCATTATAGATTTAAAATATTATAGTCTTTAGATTGAAAATAAGAAACTTTAATTTAAAGATAAAAGTAGCAATAATTATATTTGATGCTGCTATAGTTAAATATTTCTAAGATAAAGATAATCCATTTAGAAGCATCTCAATCTCAATTAATACTACTCTTTAAAACTATAAAATTCTTATAAATAAAACTAGCAAATTGAAAGAAGTCTTAATTTTATGAAATTAATTAGTTGCTTATAAAAAATAATTTAATAATAGCTGATATTTACTAGCAATATAAATATAATTTAAAAAGAAAAAGGTGATGATATATCTTAGCTTAAAATTAAATAAATATAAATGATTGAAAATATAAAAATAAAGATTAAAGTTAATATTATTCATTAATATCCCAACTCCATTAAGATATTGCATATAGAGGAATTTAGTTTTCTATCTATATGAAAAAATATTATCAAGACTAAAAAAGCTTTTCTTTATTCAATAAGCTTTTCTTCTCATATGCAATAAATGAAAATAAAAGCTGCAAGATCCATTAAAATAACGTGATTAGGATTTATAAAAAGCGAAGATATATAATTCACAATATTTCAAAAATTGCTTAAATGGTTCTTAATTAATCTCATTAAAAGCAAAGTTTAAAGTTAAGAGAAAAAGAAAAATTAGGTATATTGAGATAGTCTAATCAATTCTGTCATTTATTCTAAAATAAATAATGCAATAGGTTTTCAAATGCAGCTAATAAATATAATTCCTTAATTATATATCATGAATTATATAATAACTAGAATATCGTAAAATAAAAAAATATCTTTGAATAAAACTAAAAGCTATTTAAGAAACAAATGCACAAAGAAAAAAAAGTTATACATAAGACTGGAATTGATTTAATATAGAAGAATTAAAAAGAAGAAGCAAAAGTTAGTTATAAAAACTTAAGAATTATAAAAGATAGCAAAAAATAAATATCTTTAATAAAATTTTAGAAGAAATGCTAAAATCTCATATTTAGAATAAATGAAAGCTTATAGCTAAAATTTAAAAAGGATTTTATACTGAAATGGCAGTTTAATAAATCTTAAAAATTCATCATAGAGATTTCAGAACTTAAAACTATGAAAATTGGTACTTCTTTCTCTTTATTTTTTGCTAAACAATTTTAAAATTAATTGTACAGAAATAATTTTCACTAATATCTTAAAAACTTAAGAATATTATTCATCTTAAAGCAAGAATAACTAAAAATTCAGAATATTAAGGATTATTTTTATTATTAAAATATGTATTATAACTTTTAATGATATCTATAAATAGCTATATAATTTGCAAAATCGAATTTTTTTATTCTAGAGAAGTTTCTCTCTAAACATATCCCAAGATAAGCCAGCATAATTTCACTTATTTAAGCTTTTTGTTTATAAAACCATAAATTTATTACATTTTTTTTAATTTCCTTAGTTGATTTCTCTAACTTTTTATTTGAAAACAATTTTCAGATTTTACTCTCTAATGTATTTTTAAAATTGTAAAAAGGCTTTATTTTTTATAAATAAAAATACTAGTATTATGCTGTATAAACCTAGAAGTTTGTATGCTTATAAATTATTATTTAAAGCATATAATTATTAAATAAAATTGCTAACTATTAACTATTTTTTAATATGGCTTTAAAAAATTACCATCTTATAAGCAGCAAGACTTAGATTATTTTGCTTATGCTCTACTGCTGAATTTTAGGATACGATTTAAATTCTTAAAATTCGTTCTTTTTTCAATTAGAGAAAGAGAACCTTCATAACTGCAATAGATACAATTAATTAAAAAATCTTATATTTAGTGCCTATTTGTATAATTTCTCTTCTATACTGTAAACTTTGCTCTTGATCTTACAAATTTATAATCTAATTTATTTCTTTAATCACAAGTCAAATTATCAAATTTTCTATTTTCGCTCTTTTTAAGCTCTGTCTTTTCTAGAATTTTCTAGAATTTAATAATTTTAAATAATCCTTCCCTTATAACTTCTAGCATACTTATATCTAAACTCTTTCCTTGTAAACCTTAAGCATAAAGTATATACTTTTTAGCTCTAATAAAATAGCCTTTTTATTGTAAATATTTATTATCACTGGAAATTGAGATGCAAGCTCTATGAAAATAAAAGTATTCGAGCTTTAATTTTAAATTAACAACTAAAAAAGCTTAAATAATAGCTTTATTAAAACGAATAGAAAATTAAACACTTACGTAAAGATTTAACTTATTTACTGGGAGCTTTTTCATTATCAAACAATCGTTTTTATTAAAAATTCATAAATGAACGAAAAAGCAAATCAGCAATACTTCAGACAGTGGATGCAGCGAGAAAGAAGCTGCTGTAGAAAGCAAGTGGAACTTAATAGTATTGAAAATCAACTGAAATTTTTTATACAGAGGATTGCGAAGCGATGCTAGCATCCTGAGCTTAATAAAAGTTTCTAGGAGATACACAACGTTTATTTAAACGTTAAATAAAAAGTATTGGAGTTTGCTTATGAGTCAATTTCCTTATAATCAGTAATTTTTTAATTGTAGAAGCAAAGCAAAGAATATTTCCAAGACCAAATTTTAAACAAAGCTCTTTAACTCATTAGAGAGTATACGGGAAATACCTTCTTTAGATTAAACGATGTAAGTTTTATAATTGTAGCAATAAGATCTTGAACTGTTAAATAAGTATTCTGACTATATTTTCAATTGTGTTCCTATTCCTCTAATATTTAATACTTAACCTAAACCTCTTGAAAGAGAATATAGAAGCAAGAGTGTAGAGATAGTCCAGGATAAATTAATATAGTAATAAATAGAAAAAGAAGTAGTCTAACAGAATTCAGGTATATTTGTTGCTGAAGTCTCAAGAGACTTGTTTACAAATGCTTAGCAAAAGGTAGTTACAGATAAAAGCGAAAGGTTTATGAAATAGTAGTTGATAGTAGCTTGTGTACCTTCTCTTCAATTGTATGAAAATCAGCTGAGACATAGAAGGATTCAATCAAGAGAAGACTATGATAAGTCCAGTGGATCTATTGAATCAACTTAAATTAAGACTATAAGTCCATTATCTACAATGTAAAGAACTACAGAAAGTACTTAAAGATCTCTTTCAAACTCTAAAATAAGTTTATCTGATATAGATATTAATTCAGAAAAAAGTGACTTAGGTATAACTATTTCATAAGTATGCACTTCACAAAACGAAGATGAACAAAAAAAGAAGAAATAAACAAGATATTAAAAACATAAAAAAATGAAGGAGTAAAATATTTTAGAGGAAAGAATTCAAATGATATTGCTAGCTACAATTTTAGTGATTTTAATAGCTTATGCTTTCAATTTTATATCACTATGACTCTTTGTTTATAATTAAATTTTCCTAACCATTATTTAAATACTAAATATTAAAATAATCTTAGAACTAAAAAAACTAACTACGGGTTAGAAATAAAGGAGATATATCTCTCATAAAATAAATTCTAAATAGCCTCTTTATTTAACTCTGATATTACTATCACCTTTTACTTTTTTATAGTTCCAATCTAAAGCTCAGTATTTATTTACTTAATTAAAAGTAAGCAAATGGTAAAACTTTTTGCATTATATTTAAAAAAATCAAGTAAAATTGAAAGAATTTTAAATTGAATGATTAATTAATTTTATTATATCAGACTTGAAATTTAAGCTAAGTACTTTTAGCCTTCTTTTTCTTTTTAAATCTAGAAATTATATAATTAAAGGAATCAGATTTTAATAAAGGATTTTTACTTTTTTCTAGATTTGATTTTTAATTTACTCTTAATTCTAAGTATCAAAAGTAAAATTTGAATATCCAGGTAAAAATAAGTTAGTCTTAGCTGAAAAAAAAACAATTTTATAGCTTTATTAATAAAAGTTGATAATATATTACTAGAAAAGTAGTTGAAGGATATTAAATTTAATAGTTTTATAAATCTTTTTGCTTAAAGTTAAGTACATAGAACTGTTGTATAATAATAAATCCTTCAATCAAATTAAATGTTTACTTTCGAGTTCTGTTGTTTTAACATTAGGATAATCTAGTAAAATTAAGCTTAATTAATAGTTATGGACTTAACTTTTTTAATTAATTTCCTTTTTGTAATATTGGAAAATAATTCAAATAGCTATCTAGGCATCTAAGTAAAATTATTTTCTCACGTTCTTAGGACATTTAGGTGTTTTTTAAGTAAATGGGCTTTATTAATCATGCTTAAATTTTTTTATAAGTATATCTAAGAAAAATCTAAAAATTAATTTAAAATTAAATATATTTAGCTATTAGTATATTGAAGCCAATAAGCCTTTACTATTATTAAATTTAACGAGGTATAGATAACTAATAAACGGATAAGCCTCTTTACTCTAGACTTTTTTACTCCAAGATTTCTTCATACTACATAAATCCCCTTTCCATGTATTTTTACTGAATCCCCAAGGGAATCTTAAAATTTCTCTAAGTATAATTGCAACAGTTTGAAAAATTACTGTCTTGTAAAACTTCTTTATGCTAATAATTCATAGAATCATAATTTTCTATATAGCATAAGATACTCCAAACAGATATAAAATTAAATGAGAAATTATATCAAAAATACCTTTTTGAATCATTCTTTAAAAAAAATTGATAGCGAAACAACTATTTATTTGGTTATATCTTTAATAAAGTACCCATAGAGCAGTTACTCTATCTAAATCATAGTTATAAAAGATAAAGATATTTTAAAGTCTCTAATTAATTAGGCATTATAATCCTTATAGAAGATATATAATAATCTAAATATAAAAAGTTATATTAAGAACGAAAAAGTTATTTTGTTAAGAAAGCTTGGTAATCATCAAAAATTTAAGATTTAGAAAAAGCAATAAAAACGTGTATCTAAAGACTTTAATAAAGAGCTGTACAAATCTTATAAATAATTTCCTTTTTTAATAATTTATTATATATCAGATAGATGTTATAGCAATAGCTCTGAAAGTATAATATTTAATAAGCAAAGCTTATCTTCAAGTTAGTTATGCAAGTTTTAATAATGATTATGTTTATATTATGAAAGAAATACATAATTAAAAAAAATCCTTAACATTAATTTTAAATTTTTTGCTTAAATCACTTTAAACAATCTCTGTATAAAATTGAATCTTAAATACTCTAAAAAATCTCAATTTATAAGAGAGGAAAAATCCAAATAAAAGATTCAAGGAAATATTTAAAATTTTTATGAGTTGATTGTTTTGAAAAAATTTGAAAAAGGCAGAGTTTAAAAGGCTGAAATATTGTTGAAGATAATTTCCATCTCAAAGCTTAAATTTTAAGCTATTTAATAATTTTAAAACTAAAGTGATATAAAACTTTAATCATTATTTAAAGAATTCATTAGTCTATTCTTTCCCACTATGTATTCTACATTTCATAAATGAATAATTAAGTTTGGTCATTAAACTAATAAACTTATTAGTCAACGACAACTGGCTATGCAAAAATAGAGTTTTGGGCTGAAAATTTGCTTCCATGAGTTATTATAGACTTAAAATCGAAGAGTAGCGTTTCTTCAATAGATGATATATTATAATAGATTAAAGACACTGAGGAACTTTGTAAATATGCTGCTTAAATTTACGATTTTAAAGGAAACTAAATAGTTTCTAGTTTTCACGAATTAGTAACCACATTATATTTCTGAATTTCTTTTAGATTTTAATAATTTCAATATCCTCCAAGGACATATACCGAATCTTATGTTTAGAAAGCTCCAAAATTTTCAGTTGGCTATCATATAGCAGTAATATTCCCAAATTTGCAGTTCTAAAAATAGAAAATTTCGCATTTTTCAGTAGTTGCTCCTGATAAAATGTAGATATGGCTTTTTCAATCGAAAACTGTTCTATGACAAAACCTTGAATTTGCCATCCTCAGATCGAGAATCAGAATTTCGTCATAGATAGTAAATCTATCTGATTTCTATTCCTATCATCCAGAGATAACGAGTTTTAAATTTTAAATTTACTCTATTTATGTAAAATTTTAGTATGCTTGAAATAAAATTTTTGGTTCTCTAGTAAGCATCTTTTTATCTATAGCATATTCTATCTTTATATTTGAATTGGTGCTGAATGTTGTAATAAAAATTGTTTCTTAAGCTATTGATTAAGTAGCGATTTCTTCTTTTAAATTTAGTATTTCTCCAAGATAATATTTTTCATTTAAGTCTAATTATTAGCTTTTATGTTTTTATTCTTAACTAAACTTATTTAATATACTTTTTAAGTCTATTTAGTCTATATTTTATGGCAAAAATGTTTGCATCTTTATAAGTAAATCATCAAGTTTAGTTGCTTCTTAATAAACTGAACTCTTTAAATACTCCAATTACTCTAAATTTAGCACTTCTTAGTTATTTTGAAACTCAAAATTTTCGTGTTAATTAGCAAGGTCAAATTCAATAGATTCCAGATTTGCAATAGTTTCGCCAATCCTGCAAAACAGTTAAGAAATTTCTTCGTAAATTTAGTTACTTCTCACGAAGATTTTCTCATTTAAGATTTTATTTGCCTCTTATTATATCTACGCTTAGCTTTTTTTCAGCTTATTCATCAATTCTTCAATACTATCTTATTAGAACCTCAAGCTCTAGATAGATTATTAAATTACCAATTTATAACTTTCATACAATTAATCCCTTCCTATCTCCTTTTAATTTTCTTTATTAGAAATTTTAGTTTATTTTTCTTTTTTAGGACATAAAGCGCATTTTTTCTATGCTTTTAATCTTTATTTTTTCTTACTACAACCATAACAAACTTAATACCCACATTCAAGTTAAATTTAATCCTTCTAGTTATTTAATATTTTTTTACAAACCGCGCATAATTCTTATTCTCACATTATATGAAAAAATTTAAATTAAAAAACTATTTTATTTAAAAATAAATCCTTAGAAGTTTAACCATTTACTAATAGATCTCTGATTAAATATGACAAATAGTTCCTAGAAAATTATTAATATTTCATCAATAATTGTCTAACTTATTTAAAATACCTAACTTTATTATTAAAAGCTTTAAAATATTACTATGAGTTTGATGGACTAATTATTTCTAACTGCTAAACTTAAAGATTTAGTTAGATTAAATAATTATAAGTTATTTAAATTTATTTGAGAGCAATTTCCTTTATAAAGCTTTTAAATATTCTTTTGATTATTTATAATTAACTTAGCTAGATTTAGATATTAAGTTTATATATATTTGTATGCCTTTTCTTTTGAGTTATAAGCAATTTATTAAGGTTTTTATATAATTGATGCTTATAAAAATTAAAAATTAGATATAGTACCTTCCTAATATTTTCTTCTCCTACTCATTAATATAAAGTTTACTCTTAATTATTCAGCTTGAAAAATTAGAGAGATTTAGCATCATTTTTATCTCTATTGAGACTTCATTTTTACCTTCTATCAATTATCATTATCTACGACTAAAAGATATTTCTTTCGCTAATTTTTTATTACTCACTTATAATGATTTTAGATCTATAAAAGCAACAAAAATAACTTCATTTTTAACGATCATTTAAAGCTTATTAAAATAAAATAAATCCCTTTAATTAAAATTCAAGACTTAAAACCCAAGTTTTCTTTATAAAAGAAGCTCCATAGATTTAATCTAAAATTGCTCTATTTCTAAATGCAAGCATGACTATTAGATTTTAAGCTTCTAGATGGTCTTAAAATTATTAACTAATATTAAGATTGTTATCTATTTATGAATTCCTTACTCTTTATATATATCTAAGTCTTTTTTACATCTTTATATGGATATAATTTATAGTATGATATCATAAAATAGAGATATTGCTAGTAATTAGACTTATAAACTTCTAATGATATATAGTGTTTATTCTTAAAGCTAGGAATATAAATAGGAGTTAATAAACCTATACCTTAATCATACTATGTGTAATATATGCTATAGTTGGTTTAATATACTGGCGATAATATTTTTGATTTATATCCTATTTGCGTTTCTGTTATAATTCTAGCTAAACTGTAAAAAAGCATATACCTATATTATAACTAGGAAGGAAATTAAAAAGGTTATAATTTATTTAATAAAAATAAGCTGATGGTCCCTTTATTTAACTTACCTAGTTTCAAGCTCGTAATCTCTTATAAGGACTAAATAATAAAAAGCTTAATAATTTGAATAGAGATATGCTTTATCTTTTAGTACCTATAAAACAATTACTTCTAATAAGCAAATAAGCTTTGCAAGCAAAAAGTATATAAACATATACTTTTAGGATTATAAGTAAAGTATGAAATTTACTAGTAATTAATATTCTTAAGGGTTAATATATAATATTACACTAAGATATATAAAACTGAAGAGTTAAAATACAAATTTATTTAGGAAATGCAAGTATTTATAAATTATAGCTCCTACGTAAACTAAAAGTTCTAGTTATTGGATACATCGCTGAGATTTTTATGAAACTTAACCTTGAACTTTTATATGATATTTTGTGCTTGCGACTCTAAAATGATGGAGGAGCTCGTTCGAATTTTAAAGAGCAGAGGCTGTGAATAAAATTATTTATTTATTATTATTTTGGCCTTTAACTTTAAATATAATTACAAAAATAAAAGCTTGAAGCTAAATTTAAATAAATATAAAACAATCTTTATTGGAATTAGAAGTAACTAGCAAAAAAATAAGCATAACTATTTAGGTACTAAAACGAGTGTAAGTTTGTTTAAAGGATGAAATTTCTATACCTGGAAGGCATTTAAATTAGTATGCTCACATTACGAAATTCTAGAAATGATTATCCTAAAATTAATTACTAATTAAAAGTTTTATAAGTTATAAATTCATCATAGGTATTTCCTTTCAAAAAGCATACATTAGATATTAATAATAGGTTATTAACTTCAATGGTTTTAATTTATAATTTTTATTTAAAGACTTATTAGCCTTTTTCAAATCTTAAAATAAACCTTAAAAGGTAAATTGATTCCATAATATAGAAATTAACTAGCCAATCGAAATTTTATTACAGCTACTAAATAGTTTTTTGAGATGATGCAGGTGCAGTCAAAGCTAAATAAACCAGTTGAACGATTTCTTTAATAAGTTAGATTTTACATTTATCTTTTCTTTTTTCTCTATTTATTTGAAATAAACTAAATCAAATAAATTAAAAATGCAAATTGAAATTATTTAAAATGCTGAAGCCTCATTAAACTAATTAAAAAGGTAAACAGTTCATTTCACTTCGGTAGGTAAGCTAGATATAAATCCTAAACAGCAAAACTTACCTGTATTTCAAGCTATATTTGCTATTTCCTCAAGTCTCTTAACTTATTATTGGTAGATATTATCTCCCAAAAATTTATCAATTATAATCTATTTAAACTTCTAAAGTTATATTATTTAACTATTCCTCTTTAAAAGAATGAAAAATTAGCTTTTAGCATTAGTTATCATAATATAGAGAAATCAGCTTTAACTAAAACTAGTATGATTTACCTTCTAATTGACTTTATATTATGCCCCTTTCTTTCTGGCTTATCTTATTTTTACTTGTTACTATCTCTTATTGAACTGCTTAGCTTTATTTATAATCCTTATTAACTATTTTAATTCAAGATATTGAAGGATTAAAAGCAAATAATTAAATCTTAGTTTAAGGTATTTCATTTAAAAAATAGGAATGAGTATCATATTTAAGTACACTAAAGTTAATAAACTTTTAAATACTTAATAGAAACGAAAATTATAGATCAAGACCAATTAATTTGTTTATTTTTCAGCTTTTTTCTAAGTCTCTACCGTTGGAAATGAAATTCTACATATAACTATAGAGAAAGGGATTGTATCTCTACTCTTAAATATCGCTACTTTTTTGATTTTATTCCTCTTCGAAGTTGAATTACGAAAAGCTTGAAAACTACTAGAACGATTCCTAAGTTTGTAAAGGAGCATTTACAAACTGCATACAATACTAAGCTGTTTCCTGTAAATCCTAAGCCTACATATTTGTTACTCTGAAAATGAAAGTACAGAGTATTTCATTCCAGATTAGAAGCAGAGTCTAAGGACTGTTGGAGTATTAACTTAATTCTTCAACTTCAGCTAGCAGGACTAATTCTTCTTTTTAGATATGCATAGAAAGTACTTATAATACTATGACTAGACATATGTTCTACTTTTGGAAATTTGCATGAGATAGATCACTAAAAGCAAAGTCTAATATTTCTATAATTTCCATTTGCAATTTAATATTTTCTGATAGTACTTTTCTCTTAAATACCTATTCAAAAAAGGAATCAGCAATTACTATCATTTCAAGTAGGTAATCCCATAGAGTAGTTAGACGTATTGTGGTATGCATATTTTGAACTATGTTAACTTCCATATTAAACAAGTCTTTTTCATTATAAGGACATTCTTCTCCCATAGCTTCTATGTATAAACTATGATGGCAATATTTAACTTCCTCAAGTTTAGCCATCATAAATAAAGAAGTAGCTCCAAACAGCTACAACAGCTCTATGGTTATTTACTAGTAATTGCTCTAATAATAGTCATAAAGCTGCATTGTCATGTAGAAAGTTTACTTGTTGTATCGTAACTCACTACATAGTTGCATCAGTCAATCATAGACTAAAAGTCTATTATTCTTATATTGTAAACTTTGCTCTTATATTTTTTACTGTCTTGCCTCTCGCTCTAACAATGATTTAAGTCCTTCTAACCTAGGAGACCAAGAAGACATTACCTTTTAAGTCAACTACAAATACCCATCTAGTTATCTTATGGCGGTAATGATTGGAATCTATGAAACTTGGGCTGATAAGGCATCAATGGAACTGGTATCAGAATTCAACTCTTCAGTATCTTGACAACTCTCTTATTTATTTTACTTCTTCGAGTTTTTTAGTTAAGTATCTTAACTTTTCCCTTCTATTATATCTTTCATTTATAATTTTAATAGCATAAATTACCTTAAATACTGTAAAAATCATTTTAAATTTAAATTATTAGATACCATTTATAAAAAGGAATAACTTCATTTAAAAGGGAGCTAGTTGAATGCTCAAAAGCTTTAGCAATAGCTTTGTATTCCTGAATTGTTGCGATTATAGTTTACGCTATATCTATTAAGTAGAAATTAGGCAAATGATAGGATTTTTTCTATTCTTAAGTGTTATTTTAACTCCCTATTCCTACATACTTCTTACATCAAATAAATATCTCCAACTTTATCTATTAGAACCAAATTCCATATTCAAAATAACTAAAAACGACTGTTTGACTTCCATTATCAAAAAATTTTTTCCTTAGTTAAAAGTTCGTTTTCTCTAAATTATTTAAAAGAAGAATGAATAAAGCAGAGAAAAAGTTAAGTTATACCATTGTAATGAATTAGAATTTTATGGATTAACTAAGTCAAGATTTTGGAAATTATATTATAACAATCCTTTATAAAAATAAAATTAATTCTACTTCTAATTTCAATAACTTAGTCTTAGAAACCTTTCTTTGGTAGGTGATTCATCATATAGGGGACGGAATTTAAGCTATTCATTATCTTAAAAATTTTTTATCTTGGATACTAATCCAAATTAGTTAAGATCTCCTTCCTTTACTTTTATGAATATTTTATTTAAATAGAAATAAAAGCTTTTCATAGAAATAGGAACTATTCTACTTAGAATTTATAAATTAAACCATTGAATTAGTAGTAATAAGAGAATACGAAGAAAAGTATTTAAATGCTTTTTAGGTAAATTAATCTGAAGAATAGATAGCTTTTGATCTTTGAAATTACGAAGCTTAAAATAAGATGATCTGTGAAAACTTTAGAGTAAACTGCAGCAACATCTAAATATAATAACCTTATATACTGAACTCTTACTATTTATAATTAAGTAATACTTTCTCATATTTATCTCTTGCAATATTCATTTACAATTACTAATTATGACTGATAGATTTGGTAAAGAAATGAAGTTTCCAGTTTTTAGAATGGATAATACATTTTTCTTAAAATATAAAACCATTTACAATCACAGCGCTAACCTACCTTTTATGGATTAAAATCTAAACTTACTATTACATTTTTTTCTAAGCATTTGATTCTGATTCTTAGTTAAAATTAAAACTAAATACATATTTTTTAGCAAACCTATTGCTTCAATTTATTATACTATAATTTCAAATTTTTTAAATTATTTAATATACTAAAGCCTTAAAAAGGCAACTATTTCATTATTTCAAATGAAAAGTTAATTAAAGCAAAGCAGATCAAATTTTAGTTGGATCTTAATAAATGAATAAATAAAGTAATATGATTATAGACCAAGTAGCACCTAGTTGGTGCGTAGCTCTTTCAGTATTAATATTTAATATTAAAAAAGTGTTCTCATAAGCTTGATTTCGTTCTATTAGTCCAAAGAGTCACTTCATCTACTCCAAATGGGGAATCTTCTTTTTTAAAATTATTCTTAAATCTTGAGTCAAATGCTTCAGTCTTCTTGAATAAGGTCCAAATAAGAATTAGTTATTAAGTCATTAATTAGAAGGCCCGTCAGTCAAACTTTCATACTGCTAGAAAGAGCCCTCGGGTTAAGTTATATGTCTCAACTGAACTTATCCACCCTTCCCCGTGGTAACATCTAGTGCGAGATTACTCGCAATGCAATATACACTGCACCAGATAACCTACTAGTTTTTCTGACTCGGTCGACATCCATTTTATTATATAATAATAATCACATGTTTTACTTCTTACAATTAGCATCATAATTAGATTAGAAAACATCTAGTCTTGCTTATTTCAATTAAATAAAGTTAATATGGACTGGAATATTTAAATTTATTGATATTTGGAATAAAAATAAATAAACTTAATATTCTTAATAGACTTTAACTTATGCTTTATGGATTTAGAAATCTAGATTTATTAATACTAAATAGCTTTAGTTTACTTATCTACTTTGATATATACTCTATCATTTTATAATTAAGCTTTCTATTTACTTATTTTCAACTTTCTTATATCCATAAACAATTGATTTCAATATTAGTATCTTTAGATGATTTAAGTTATAATTGCTTGACTATATATAATATTCCTACTCTTGATTATTAAATTATAAATCAAAGTTTGTTAAATTAGATGCTCAGAAATGATAAAAATATTATAAAAAAGAACTAGAAAAAAGAGCTTTTATCACTTTTATTTTAGTTCAATGAAAGATTATGAATGTAGAGCTAAAAACCTTTTGCAAGATAAGTTTAAGTTATCAATATAAAATTTGCTATTTCTTGAGTTAAATCGTAAATTAGATTAATAAGAGTAGATAACTCCAAGTAAGTATATAAATTGAAATTTCGAGGTATAATGATATAGAAACGTAAAATGATGATGATTGATCTCATAGTAATTAGCAAATATCTGAATGTTTCCTTTAGCTATTTAAGTTTTTCAAGCTTCGTTACTTTTTTAATGACAGAAAGTCGAAATTATTACAATCTATTTATTAAGCAATGATTCTAAAGTTAACGTTCTATAATTAACTTGAATATTTTAATTTAACTTAAATTAATTAATATTCCATCACTTTGTAATTTAGCTAATTTTATAAGCAGAATTTATAAATCATCTTATAATTTTAAATAAGCACATACTTGACGTATTTCTGTGTATATTTTTATTCTTTATACATTTTTTAGAATTCTTCAGCTGTCAACCCCAATAAATTTTCTTATTACAGTTAATCTTTTTAACTTTGTATTATTCCCTTTTTCTCCCTTTTTCTTTATATAAATCTAAAGTTCTTTTTATTATTTCGCTCTCTTAAAGTTTGACACTTATAAATTAAGCATCTTATATTAATATTTTAATGAACTTTATATACTCTTTTAATAAAAAATTGATTATATATACTCAAAAGTATAAATAAAGTATTATACTTTCGCTAATAAAGCAAGGAAATGTATATTCAAATAATAGTTAGTCACTTGATTGTGACACAAAGAGAAATAGAACTGAATAGATTCCTTTGATTAGTTTTAAGTTCCATTAAATAGACTAAGTCATCTAGTTTATCTATTAATAAATCTCTTTTTTTATTGTTAGTTGGACTAGCAAATTAGAAGGTTAAATTTTAATAAATTAACCATTTTATACACATAAAATAATTTTGATATAAGTAAACTATATTAGATGAAAGTTAAGCTTGATGGTTAAAGGATTAAATACAAGGAATATTAGCTAAATATTAGGCATAAAATGGATTAGATTTAATATCTTTAATGCAGAATATGATATTGTCATGAGATTGTCAAAACAGGGAACATATTGAGAAGAAGATTTTCAATCCAATAATATGAGAAAAACGCATTTAAAAACAATTGCTATAAAGTTATTTATTTTGCTATTCTATTATAAGTCTTGAAATACTCCTTTTCTTATTCATTCTAAAATAAATTAAGTCTTGGTACTTCTAATTAAGTATAAAGATTATAATTAAGTAAGTTACTTTGAGTGGATTTATTAATTTTAACTCTTATAATCCAAATTTAGAGAGAAAATATAAAAGGCTTTGAAAAATTTATTTTATTTAGTTACAAGAACTCTTTAAGTTCTCAGATAGGATAAATGAATGAGATAATTGACTCTGCCATTCCGAATAATATATTTCTCTTCCTTTCTTCAAGATTAGAAATCAATCTTTTCAAAATTATTACTCTTATATACTTTAAGTTAATTTTTTAAGTATTAATACTCCAAATGAAAATACTAATAAATCCTTTACGCTTTATACTTTGATAGATAATAACTATTTTTTATTTTTTAATCTCTTTTGCTTACTTGCTTTTACTATATTTTTATATTAGGTATATAGAAACTTTTAATTCTAACAATCAAGTTTGCTAAAGAAAGGAAGTATTAGAACTTTAAAAAGTGGAATATTTTTAGATAAAATATAAGAATTTTGAAATAAAAGAGAGAAAAGAGCTTTATTTGGCTATTTGGTCAACTAAAGTATTTTTATTTATAGAAGTTAAAGTTTTAAAATAACTATATGGTTATGAATTCTAAATTATCCAGAACTGAATTATAATAGTTTTATAAGATGTTTTATAACCTCATATTTTCACTTTTCTAATCTTTGATTATATGTTTATAACACCTTTCAGCTTACTTTCCTTTTAAAATCTAGATACATATTTACTAAAATGTTTTATCTAGCTGTTTATATAAAATAATAACATCCTTTAATTATTTATTTTAGTCTATTCATAATTGAATATTTGCATTTTTGCCCCTCTATTGATTTTTACTTTTACTAATTCTTAATTTGACTATCATTTAATACAAATAAAGCTGTATATTATTTCCTAAGCGCTGTTCAAGTTTTACATTTATTAGCTTCTTCGCTATTTACTTAATTAATTCATTTCAAAAGCTTAAAAGTCCATAATTTTATATGGAATCTTAATAGCAATATTATAATCATATTAAGTGACTAATGGTTCTGAATTAATATTCTTAGAAATTAAGGAGCAAAATGCTTTCAGATTGAGATTAAATGAATATATCTGGTAAATTAAATGTAGCTATATTTAGTTAACTTTCGCTCTTTTTTATCTTTATTTAACTTGTTGATTGCTAATTTCTAACTATTATATATATAATTAATTAAACCTTTTCTAAAGATAAAGGCGAACTGTATTAGCGTTGAATTATGAAAAGGAAGTTTAATAACTATTCTAGGGGGTTGAGGCTTTTCAATCTAAATTCTTTGAAAAATTTAGAATTTTGGTATAAACTGCAGTGGAGATACTATAAGAAAATAACTGGCTAAAATAGAAATTAACAGCAAATTGGAAATACAAGAGGTAAAGTTTCAAGCTAAAGAAACTTGAAGATAGATTCAATTAATTTACCTTACCTTAGCAATAGATAATCAAGAAAAACGAAAATAATGAAGATCCTTTAGATATTGAGAAAGACTAAAACTTGATTACGTCTACAAGCAGAGAAATTTACTAGATGTAGATTCTGAAAGAGGAAAAGAAACCTAATAAAGTAATGCTAACTGTTTAAAGCAATAGAAATATTAGAAAATAACTTTGAAGAAAACGGAATCAAATAAATTGCATGAGAAAAGGTTAAATTTATAGAATAAAATACTATCAAAGAACTGAATTACATTAATCAATAAAAGAAGCGAACAAAGAATAATGAGGAAATCATTAAAAGGAGCAACAGGACATGAGGACTTGAAAAAAAAAGACTGATCTTCAGATCAAGATGAAGTCTGAGACGAAGAAAAGAAAAAAAAGAAATTTTTGAGAAACTTCGCAGAAAGCAGCATAAATTTTATAAGAACAAATACAATTGAACTTAAAGTGGTTAACCTAATAATGCTAGCTTCCCTTTAATCTATTATTATTATATTTAATAATAAAAATAATTCTCGAAAGAAATGGAGAAAGTTGGCAAACAATTCTTTCTTTATTAATTTATCTAATCCTAAAAATTAATTTATAAAGACTTAAAAAATGAAAAGCTTCTCCTAAAAGCTTAATAAACGTTATGAAAGAACTAAATATTTGTTGACTAAACTTATCTTAATTTATAAGTCACTTTAATTCATTTTTAAAAGGTATTAAATTTTTATTTTTCTTTTTGTACTTGAAATTAAAAACCTTGTTCCTGAATAATTTAATATATGCTTTTTAATAGAGAGAAATAAGCTAAATTAATTTATATGTCGAGCTATGACTTATCATTTTCGATAACCTTAAAAATCCTTTTTTAATCATAATTTCTAAATTTCTCATAAGGGTCTCTTGATCATTAGGCCGAGAAGAGTATATTCTACTTAGAATCTTAGACAAGATATCAACTTAAGATTAAAAATCGAAGATTATAAGTCACAACCTAAGCAAAAGAAAGACAGAATTATTACAAATCTTAAAAAATGCTAATTTGCTGAGAAAATTTACTAAGATAATTTTAAAATATTTAGCTTCAATCTCACAGGTTTCTTTTAAATTATAAGCATAATAAATTAATTATAAATTGGATTATATCTAAAATTACATTGCTTATTACTACCTCCTAAACTAGATTTACTAACCTCACTACCAATTTATACCAAAAATAAATAGAGTTATATCCTTTTAATTAAGTAATATACTATTAGCTAAAGTTCTTTTATATACTTTTAGTTTTAAATAATGCAGTGATGGTGTAAATCTTTATAGTAGATAATGGTTTCTCATAATATCATTTTATCTATCTTATAAAATTATATAGACTTTTATAGTAAAATGATATAATGATTTAAGCTACTTAAGCACTTAATAGAGTGGTATATTGCTATATAATTATTAGATTTAGTCATTATTCTAGTATTATACATTTTGTAAGTATGCTAATTTGTTCTCTCTTCCTTTTCTTAATTATAATAAATAAACTGCTTCCTTCTATATAGGAATGTATTTCGCTTAATGAAGCAATAAGTAAAATTTTGCATTAGTGCACAAATACAGATTAGAAACTAGCTTGCTGATTAAAACATCTTATAACAAGAAATTTATACAAGTTTAGGTTATGTATGATTGACTTTCTCTTAGAATGGCAAAGTTTTTAATTATTATAATAGGTATTTAATTATTCAACCCTTAAGTATATTTATCAACTCAATCTTTATTTTTCATAGTTAAAACTTTTTTTCTCATATAGCTGTAAAATTTATATATAGAGGGCTTTCTCTCAAACACATCTTAAAAGTAGAGGGAAGTTCTTACTTATATTAATGAAATTAAGACATTAAATGATAAATATCTGTAGATTTTTTATATCATATTATAGTTAAATAAAATCCTTACTAAAAATTGAGTGGATAGCACAATTATAAGTTTAACTATTTGCATTTATTTATCAACTTTAGTTATTTAATGCTTCAGTGGAATTAAATAATATTTTCATAATAAGAAATTATCTACTTTTGCCTCATTCCAACTTCTAAAATTAACTTTATTACTACAGGATGTTAGTTGTGTAGCTATGTAATCAAGAAGTTAGATAATAATACTTTGAGTATAAAAGTTCCAATTAAGGTTTTTAGACTATTTTTAGCTGATATATATGAATTCATGATAAGGAATGCTTTTAGTTAATTTTGTGTATAATTTAAAACAGTAAACAAGTTTATAATGCTCTGAGCTTATTTACTATGTTTTCATAAATTAAAAATTTAATTCTTAAAATTTTTATTCTCTTTACTTAAACTGATTTTTCTTCATTAGATCTTATCTTTTGAGGAGCAAATCTGAGTTTAAAATTTTTTTCTTTAGAATTTATTTTTCCTTTTTTAAATAAATATAAGCCTTTATACTTTTAACTTAAATCCTATGTACTTCTAGCTCTTTTTGATTTCATATCTTATAATTTTAATGCTAGTTTCCTGTAAAGTCTCATTATTATTTATCATTTTCTCTTCATCATAATTAGGTTCAGGTATATACAAATCAATGCCAATATTTGCTTACTACTAGAACTTAACTCTTCATTAGCTTTATCAGCAAGGCTCAAAATAATTCTTTTAAGCATGCGTTCCCACTTTTTCTAATCTGAGTTATTTCTAGATTTATGCAGAACAAAATTGTATTAAAATTAAGTCTTTTAGGGTTATCCACTTATATTTATTCACTCACCTTCTTACATTTTAAGATATAATGGTATCAGAGTTATTTTATATTATTGAATTATTTGCTTCTTTTATGTATAAGGCAGAGGATAAGATAGACTTAAAGTTATAAATAGGTATGCTAGTTAAAGCTATCCATTAGTTTGATTTATAATGATGAATTAAGATTTTAAATTAAGTTTAAGTCTTTTTAAAATGAATCATCCTAAATGCAATGTCACTTTCTGACCTCTTTCTCCCATCTTTTTGAGGAGATTCATGTGACATTTTAAAGCAATTAGGAAATTGTCTACGTAGTTGTACTTTATTCCATATTTCTTGCAAGTTTCCTTTATTATTGGAGCGATTTATGGGTAGTAATATTAGCTAATGGAAGGAAATAAGTGATGAACGATCTAATAGTTTAGAGCACCTGAAAGCCATGTTTGAAGAAAGCTGCCATGAGCATAATCAACTGATGTCATAATCTAAGAAACCGCCCATTCTTCATAAATCTTCGGTTAAACTTCATCTTTTCCAAAAACAGTTTCACATTCTGTCGAAACATGAGATACTTAAAAATTAAATGCAAGCCAATAAGCGGAGATAAACTCCGCTACAAAGAAAAGGATTATACTAGTTGAAATGGAGTAAGTGTGTAGTAAATAAGTGGGAGCAATAATTCTGAAGAATATAAAAAATAATTTGGAAGCAAACATATTTATCCACAATATCTTCATATGTGGATTCGCTTTTATCATGCCGTTCGTTTGACCAAAGAAAGTATCAGTTAAATCTTAGATTCTCATTTTAATTCCAAATATTCCATATAAGGGAGGTAAATATAGCCATTGTAATTTATATATGCTTGAATATTCCTATCTTTCACATAATCTTCTAGCGTCTCCTTTCATTTTTGCAGGAAGATCTGGGTCTACTTCGTAAACATTAGTATAAAGATGATGGCCTAATGTATGTTAATGAAGCCAAGAAGTTAACGAACATCCTGATATGAAATCCATTACAAATCGCCCGAAAATTCATTTATGAGGTCTGTTTCCAAAAGCCGTATGAGATGTATCATGCATTATATGTAAAAGCGGCATTACTTAACACCATCCATAAAGAACGGAGGCTAAAATCCTGTAATAGATATTTAATTCTCCAAAATAGTTTGTTGCGTACAAAAGCCATGAAATTACTAGCAATGGAAATACTAGAAAATAAATTAAAAATAGGCCAGAAAAGAAAGGAGGAGACCTGGGTTTAATTTTTTTTTCTTTAAAATAATTTCCTACTTTCTCTTTTAACTCTTTGAAAAATCCTGAATCAGGAGTATACTAAGGGAATTAGAAATTTTTAACTTCTCCTATATAATAGCTTTTTAAAATTTCATCTGGTCCGTTTGTAAAAGGATGGTATGAAGGAATGAGATTAGTACAATCTTTTCCAGCAGAAATTAAAATCATTTCTTTTCCACCAGGATGTTTTTCAAGAAATTTGGTTATATCATATACCTTAGTACCGTATATAATCCAAAGGGATTCTGCAGTATTGTGCTTTGCAACTTCTTCCCAACCAAAACTTGGCTTCGTATTTTGATTCTCCTTTTCACTCATTTACTTTAAAAATTTTATTTTTGAGCAAATAAATTCCAAAACCACGTTTATTACACATGCTTTCTATTTAAAACTAAAATTGAAGAATTCCAAACACGTAAGAATTCAACAATATTGTTGAAAGGATTAAAATAAGCAGCTCTCTAGATTTAATGATCAAGAGTGAAAGGAGCTTTTGAGTTATTTAACGAAAATGCTTAGAAGTAAAGAAGCTCAAAAGTAAGATTGAAGACTTCTAATTTGATATCTTCGATTATTTGATAATTGCTTACAAAGCACTCTACTTTTTACTTTATAATATAAAACTCTTATTAGTAAAGGTTTAAGCTAGTTTAATTTATTCAGCCTTTTTCTTTTTATGATCTTCTCAATAAATAGTTATAGTACTATTATAGATCCTATGCTTATTTAACTCTACTAACATTTCTGTAAATCTCTAAGTTATAGTAGCACCTTTAGTACAACTAAGATTAGGAATCTATACCTACCCTTCTATGATAAATTAAGCATTATATTACTAAAATTTAATATGAATTAAGATCTTATTTAAAGCATTAAAAGTCATGGAGACTGAATAGAAAAATATTACTTAGAGTAATTTTTTGTTTTGCATGGCTAAATTTTAATTTTTAGCATCCTACTAAATGTTTATGAGGTAGTCTTAACAATCTTTGGAATTATTTAAAACTCTTATCTATACAATTTGCTTCTTATTGTCCTTTTAATATATTAGATAATTGTATATAATTCAGACTCAAATCAAGAGGAGGCTAGAAAATAATTATTTTTGGATATAAAGTTTTTAATCATTGATAAGTTAAAGCTAGAGAAAGAGTATCCACATAAAGTGACTTCCAGAAAACTCTGCTTAAAGTTTTAATTTGAAGATAGAGCAAAGAAGCTAAAATAGTGATATTAGAATAAGAGAATATACTCACTATATAGGTCTATAAGTATTAAGCTAGCATTCTATTTAAATTGAATTTTGAATTTAAATTAGCTTGGCTTATAAAGGCAATAATTTCTGGTAAGCTTCTAAATAATAAAGTTATTTTAACTTTAAATTTAAAATAAAATGCAAGGGGAGTTGTCTTAAAATGAAAATTTTATTTACTATTATGAAAGTTAACCATGAACTTTTCATAAATCCATAGTGCAAGCTAATCCAGAGTTAACAAATCAAAGTCTTACCTAGTTCCAGGTAGTAACAATTTTAAAGTAGATGCTAAATGCTAATTTTGGAGATTCTTATTTAGATATTCCTTATTTAATTACTAAAGCCTTTCGTTAGAAATCAAGCATGGACTAAGTATAAATCGAGTCTCTAGCAACACTAATGGTGAACAGTAACATTCTCTCTGATTTTTTCAAGCTTTTAGATCAGAATGTCCATGAAGCCTGGTAATTTGAAATTTGTTGGCTACTATTAAACATAGCCTCATTAGGCATAAACTTCACTTCTCTTTTGGTTGAGATGGGAATAATAGTGAAGTTTATGAGTATAATATAAACTACAAATAATAAAGATATTATAGTTAATTGCATTTGGGGACTTGGGAATATAGCTGGTGAAAACTCTTACTATAGAGATCTATTGATATAGTAAGGGTTTTTAGATTAAATTGTTAACATTTTATAAAATTTCGAATAACTAAATAGAGACATATTGAGAAATGGTGTGTGGACTCTACTAAACTTAGTGAGAGGGTAGCCTCATCCTAGAAAAGAGTATGTTTAATAAACAGTTCCTTTGTATTTGAAGATAATATACATCTAGGGAGAGGAAGAACTAGTTGATATTTGCTGGGGGCTTAGCTTTATAACCTAAATCGAAGAATTTTTACCCCAAATATGCTAAGTAGAGTTTATAAATAGAATCCTTACTCTTTTTACTTTACCAAAAATAGATATACCATGTGTGCGTATTCTTGGAAATATAGCCTCGGGCAACGATATTTATGCATAGATCCTTCTAAATTAAGGAATATTGACTTACTTTACATAAAGACTGCAGAATGGCTACAGTAGCAAAAGTCTGTATAAAGAAATGTTTTGGACTTTGAGCAACTTAGCAGCTGATAATAAAAATTTTGTAATGCAGATAATTTAGAGCAACATATTAGAATATGTTTCATAAATCAGTCTCAGCTCAAATTAAGATGTTTTAAGTGAAGGAGCTTTTACTTTTGTGAATTGCTGCTATAATGCTTTACCATAGTAGAAAGAATTGCTTCTGAAATTTAGAATTATTGAAGTTTTTATACTAGGCTTGAGATCTTCTAACAATAACTTAGTTTTAGAAATTCTGAACGTGCTTCATTATTTATTCTAAGGATAAAATGGACCTGATACAAATGTATTAACCCTATTTGAATAGTATAACGGACTTGAAGTAGTAGAAGGTCTACAATAGCATATTAGTTAGCAAATATTCTAAAAAGCTCAAGATATTTTGTTGAAATATTTTAATGCTGAAGAAGAATTCAACTAGCCAGATTAGGGTTCAAGTCCATTTCAATTTGGAAATCAATAGTCTGCTCAAGACGAAATTTAGCAAAGAATGGCAAATGTAAATTTTAGAGAAGAATGAATTAATTGAATTTTTAATTTTATAAAGGAAAAAATCTAAATTTTAAGGTATTTAATACATCATTAGCTTCATTTATCTCTTTAAATTAATATAAAGAATATCATCAACTAGATCAGTACTCTTTCATATAATCCAGAAATTAACTTATAAGCAATATATTCAATAAGTCTTTATTAATCTTTAATGGTATCTTAATTGACTTTCTAAAACAAATCGGAGGAATAGGAAATTGGAGAAGGTAGATAATTTCTTATTGCATCTGTATAAATCATATTTAAGAAGTAAAAAGTCAGATAAATAGAGAAGAGTATTGATGGCTATACTAGTAAGCTAGTTAAAATATTCAAAGTTTCATATAACTAGCTTTAATCTTTTTGATTTAATAAAGCTTGTAAAAATTGGTAGATTCTATCTCTGATTAAAGATCTTAAATGAATAATAACCAGAGGTTTCACTCAAGAACTACTGAATCTTGAATTTACCAAAAGGGGTGAAGCTATATATAGTAGATTCTTAAATTAGTTTTAAACTTAAATTAAATAAATTGAATTAAAGCCTTGTTACAAGTTAAGTTTATATAGACTAGAAATTAGTCAAATAATTAATAAAGGTAAGCTTCTAGATCATCAATTTAGACTATAATTATCATTAAGAAAATTCTTAATAAAATAGCAAGAGATATTTAGTAAAAGTTTGAAGAGCTTTTTATAGAATTTAGATGTCACGATACTCAAACCTAATATAAGTTTGATTATCTAAGTCATTTAGAATATTATTAATAGAAGGATTTTAATTGAGCAAGATTTTATTTTTTCAGTCATTTAACATTAAAGGATCTAAGATATAAGCTCTAATTAATAACTATTGTTAATATTTGTTCATCAACATGAAGTTTAAAAGGTATTAGAAATTTTGAGCTTGACATAAATAAAAGTTTATTTGCGCTGCTAAAAGTTAGATTATATCTCATTTAAAAAAAGAAGATTATAATTTTATAGAGTTAGGCAATATAAAATTTATTTATCCATACTTTCAGATTTAAATGAGACTTAACACTAAAACTTTGTCTAATAATATCCTAATTTCAATTATCTTTAATATATGAGAGGTTGATGAACTAATATTTGTATCTCACCAACAGCTTTTATATTTTGGATATAAAAATTCAAATTGAAGGGAAAATGATTTATAACTATACTTCTAATAAAAATTATGCAACCACTTATATCAACTACAATACCTGCTTTCTATTTGAATCATTAAAAAAGCTAATTTTAAAAATATATAGTAATAAGAAGCCTTATTTAAATGTTAGAAGCTATAAATTACTCTAGATTTAGAAAATTTTAGATCTAGAGTGATAATAAAATAGTTTTTATAGTTGGAGATAGTCTCATTATATTTTATTTAAAAAAAGCAAGGTATAAAGGAGAATAATAAAGTACTAAAAACTTAGCAAAGAAAAGTTAGGAGATAAGCCTTACTAGAAGAGAAAAAAAAGTCCCTGTAATCTTCATCGATGAATCAAGCAAAAGACTAAAAGGTAACTAAGATAGCAGATCAATAATAGAATAGAAAGATTAATTTGTATATAAGTATTGTAACAAAATGAAGAAAATTTCAGTAAGTAGGATTAAATAATTTCCATTATTTCAAATAGAATAAGAGAACTGATGACAAATATCAAAAAGCTGTCCTTAGAAATGAAATAATTACAAAAGAAGAATAACTAAGGAGTTAATCCTAAGACAACTAAATAAGAGAAGTTCCAATGATTACTGAAGAAATTAAGAATGATATATTGGTTAATCAGATAAATGATTAAAAATATTTGAAAGAAGAGAGATAACAAGAGTGTTGGAAAAACTTGAGAATTTTATTCTTCCAAAATAGAAACCGAATAGAATATAAAGTGATGCTGATATTGCAGTTCTTCCTAACATACTAAAATGCCCTCTTTGGCTAAAAAATGTTAAAAGACCTAAAGAACCTGAAGAAATCTAGCCAGATATTTTATAAATAGCAATAGAATCTATAAAAAAGATTGAAGACATAAGAAATCTTAGTTCAATGAAAGAGGACTGGTAGCCATTTACATAAAAAAATGAGCAAACAATCCAACCTCAATAAAAAAATGACAGCTGGAGATAGCTAAAACTCCAAAGAAAGCAAGCATTTCTTAAACTTTTATTTGGTAACAATAATAATGTTTTATATTATTTATATATTTCATATTTAGCAATTGCCAATTATCATAAACTCCATCAAAGAATCTGAAAACTGAGTAGGATCAATAAGATAAAAATAAATAAAATAAGACAGAAATACTCAAACTCTTAAATAAAATATTCTAAAGCTAAAATTAGGAAAATTATTCAAATACTGGATTAAATAAATAATAAACCAACATTATTAAACTTAGAATGTACTTTTTTATATCTTAAACCAATTTTTCATTATATTTAAGATATTTCATTTGCATTTTTGATATATCAATAAAATAAAAATTATCTTAACTATCGAAATTTTAACCACGAAGTTGTTTAATTATCTTTTAGTAATTTAATCTCAATATATTTATTTAAAATTTAACTAAGAAAATGATAAAAAATGTTCTTTTTTCTTAAATATATAATGAAAGAAGATATATAATGATGTCATAGAAGTTCTCTTAAATCTAATTTTTGATTTTACTTAAATTGATTGTCGAATCTACTCTTTTTGATGCTAAATTTAAATTAATTTGCAATAACTAAATGAATGTTAAATATATTTTAATATCTATAATACCAAGGTCCTTTAAAATACTCGAATGAAGTAATTCAAGAGAGATTATAATCTTATAAACAAGTTATTTCCTTCAAAACTTACTTAATTACCAAACATCCTATAATTTGGTTTTATGCTTCATGTAAAAATTTTTTTTTTTAATTTCGCGTTTTTTATTTTTCCTTTTTTTTAATTTTTTTAAAAGATAATCAAGTTAAAAAATAATAAAAAATATACCAAATTAAATTTAATTTAGACAAATCCAAGATTCAATGATTTAGTTTAGTTATTAAATACAATTTTTGCAGTTTGGACTATAAATAATTTCTTTATCTATGTTAAATTATAAACTTTTCAGAGATGATGAGATATTTCAACTTTATTAGTTAGATAACTATTTCAAAAAGTATAAGCAATATCTTTAGTAAATTTGATATATCAAACACTTCTATTTCCCTCAATAGCATTCTAAGATAAGTTTATCATTCTATTTTATTTTATTACCTAGTGAAAAATTAACTTAATTAGATAGTATTTAGTTTAGATAATCTATGAAAATAGCTATTTCTATGAGTTTATGTTTCTTAATTTACTGAAAGAAGAGTAAAGAAAAGCTAATGTTTAAAAGACTCTTAATAAATTAAAAATAGATATATCAATTTACTTTCAAACTTGTAAGCATTTTGTTTAAAATATCACTCATAAACGTATAACAAGAAATTCGATATTTGGTAAAATTGAATTAAATACAAAAGATGAGATTTTTTAGTTTCAACTACGAAGGAAAATATTAAGTTATTTAGATTTAGAAAAAATTAAATATTATAGTATGAAAGTCCCCTGGAAATAAAAATCGTACTACGAGCTAGAATTTCTGATTTTTGTAATGCTGGTTCATTTGGTTCTATTCTCTCTATCAGTAGAAAATTAATATTGGATATAGTAAAAAGAAGGGAATTTAGTCTGATTCGACCCAAAAATTAAAAGTAGCTAGTGAGTTTTACTTATGAAAAGAATAAGCTGCTTATTTGAATTAACTCTAAGTTAATATAGCTTTGTAAAATTATTTATTTCCTTATAATTTATTTGAGATTCAAAGTCCTACTAAATTTACAAGTGCTAAATAAATAAAAGAATATGGCTTTAAACTTCTATATATATTAAGTAATAGAAGGAAGCAATATTAAAAGCAGTCGAAGGTGAGTTAATTAAATGTTGGGACATTCGATTAAGAAGGATAATTTCTCATTTCTTATCTTAGTTTAATCTCAATTTTTTAAATTATTTATCAAAAAATATCCAATTCTTATATATTAGTAAGCCATTTTTATTGAAGATGCATAATATATTGGAATTATATCAAAGCATTTTTGTTGATCTTCAAAAGTAAAGCAAAATTGTTTTTATTAAATAGGTTTTATAAGTAAAATTAGAAGCCATAAGTAAAATGAGCAACTAAGCTTTATTTCTGAAGTGATCCTGATTCTTACTAGTTATACAGCAAAATAATCAAATAAATACACCAGCTTGCATTAAATTATTGTTTCAACCAACTAATCTAATCCAGAATAAAGCATTTCTAGACTTTAATTTTGATCATTTATTTTTTACAATATTCTTAATCTAGCCTTCTAAATCTGATCCAAATAAGGATTTAAATTATCTAAGTATTTTAATAGACAACAGAAGCATAAAGCTAATAAACTAAAATCTAAATGAAGAAAAAAATTATGAGGAAGTATTTAAACTCATTAGTTTTTAATTTCTGATAAAGCAATTCTATTACTTAGTAGCTGCCATTTTTAGATATTTCAAGGTAACTTTTCAATGAAAATTTGTTTTCTATTTTTTTAAAATCTCATAAAACCAATTTTTGCTGAAGCAAATGTAAGAAAACTTTAGTGGTGATTTAAGAGAAAATTAACTTCTTTAAGTGATCAGCCAAGAAGTGTGACTCTTTATAAGTGAGTAGGATGATTTTACTTAAGAACACATTAAGTTAAAAGAATAGTATGAGAATAGTATATAATGCAAGAAAACGGAATTGCTTGCCTAAAATTTAGTGCAGATGATCAGTTATAAGAAAAAGAAAATGGAATAAAGCTATCCTTGATTATCCTGAGATCTTAATTATTATTCCTAGCTTAATTAAATCTAATTTATTATTAAGGAATTCCAACTTACTAATTTAGAATTAGGAGCCTTTTTTGCTTGATTAGAGACATTTTATTAATATTTAAAAAAAACTTAAGTTTGCAATCCTATATATAAAGGGAAAGACCAAACTATTGGAGCACTTTTCAATGAGTCAGATCTATAAAATATTATTTTTTTAGCAGCTCTAGCAAGTAAATTTTCCTTAAGCAATGACTTGAATTTACAGCTAACTGAAATGAATCAGTAAAATTATTCTATAGCGGGTTAGTTAGAATTAGGAAGCTATATCAAATTTATTTAAAGCCAGGTGCTACGTAATCTGAACAAGGAGTTCTTAGACAAGTGAAATGAATTCGTTACTTAGGAAGGAACTTAAGAAAACTTTCAGATTAAACTAATGAAAGCAATGTAACTTTTATCCAATTTTCCATTTCCAGAAATTTAATTTTCCAAAGTTCACTACATTACTCAATCTACTTCTAGTTATAGAATTAATAGATGAAATAACTAAATTTCTATGTAGATAAATAATTAACAAGCTTTTCAAGAAATATAGTAAGAAGATCAAATTCCTGCCGATTTGGAATTAAATTTTAAAAGCAAAAGCGAAGAATTTTGATGACTTATGACTTCATAATTATTAATTCCAATCAAAGATATTAAATATTTATCCTATATATTAAATAACCCTTATTAAACGATTTTTACTCATATTCTTTCATTTTTAAAGCTTTCAATAAATTTGATATCCTACATGCATTGATATTTATGCTATATAAAATGCTGCATGCATAAAAGTTTACAACTGATATGGTTTGTAAGAATTATATTAAAATGGTTAAAAGAAAAACGAAATATGAGACTGGAAGGAAAAAAAGAAAGTTGATATACTTCAAAAGAATTTACTAATATGATCTTAAATTTTTTAATACTACTATTTTAACTTCTATCATCATAATTTTAATATTTCATACAATTTTAATAATTTAAATTAGTCAAATTTTAGTGATTGCTAAATATTTAGATTAAGCAAACCAATTAAGAAGATAAATCAAATTAAAAAAATTACTTTAGTCGTGATGAAATGGTGAGTTCATCTTTTTTTTAAAAGGTAAAAATCTTTAAAAACATTCAACAGAAAAAAATGTCAGATCTCAGAAAAGGATTCTTTCCCACTACAAGGAAATAGGAGTCCAAAACGCAGAAGTATTACGAGGAGTAGAAAAACTGCAGAAAAAAGATTTTTGCTGAAAGGATTCCAACCTTGGAGGAGAAGTCGAGGAAATAATTTAAGTCCGTTTTATATCAGGAGGTCACGTAATTTAATCTTTCTTGTTAGTTGAGCAAGGATTAGCTATTAAAATTGTATTAAACCTCCAGGAAAAGTTTAGAAATTCAGAAAAGAAAATATAAGCTGACGGGGTTGATAAGCAATGCATTTAAGATAGTTTGGATTTGAGAATGGCCAATTAGGAGGGAGAAATTGACGCTTTATAAAACTATCAACGAGAGTAGCTCAGTCAGAAATATCTAGTTAGAAAAAATTTAGAAGTAGAATTAAAAAATACAATACGAAATTTAGAGCTAAAAATAAGAAATACAAAGCTAACATTTTTTTATATAACAAAAGGAAAATAGAACAAAGTGAAATAAAGCAAATTCAAACTCAAAAAATTCCTAAAAGGAAGAAAAAATGCTACTATTGCCTTAAGTGAGGACATATATGCAAGTAAAGCTGGAAATTAAAAACTTCAATAAGCAATGTCGGAAGAAATATAGATAAAAACAAGAAAAATTATATTAAAAAATGGATTGAGAAGTATACAGAAGAGAATGAAATCAAAAAATAATAAGACTGATGTTATCAGGGTTTGGAGGTAGAAGATATTAGGGATTAAAGCAAATGGAGAGAAGAGCAGACTTACAAACTTTCTTCAAGCGACAGATGTATAATCGGCTGCCAAGCAATCTATAATAAATAACTAAATTAACAAATATAAATTCAACAAAGAATTTAGAATAAAAACAATAAAATTTAAAATACTTAAAAAATAAACTTTTAGTAACTAAAAAGCATATTTATTTAATTTATCTCTGTAACTTAAGTTTAAAAATTAAAAGATCGTTCTTAGTAAAAGATTTTAAAAAGTAATTTGAATTTATTTTCTTAAATAAAAAAATAAAATCAATTGCTCCTGAACAGTTTATATATCAAGCAATTTTTTTTCATAATCCTTAGTAAATCGAAGTGTTAAAAACAGTCATAAAAATTAAAAAATAATTTATGTATTTTAGAATTAAAATGATATATCTTTTTTTTGGTATTTCTAAAAGATTTAAGAACTATAAAACCCCTACAGCTTGTAAAATAAAATTTAGCATATTAACATGCAGAATTATAGTTAAATTCAGTTTTTATTATATTATATAATTTTTAAAACCGCCATAGTTGTTCGAAGGTGAACAACAAGGTCATCTTCATCAGAGGTTGGGGAAGTTAAGTACCCATAATCGACTTTATGCCTTCCTCTGCTTTGGTTTGACCTCGAGACATAAGATTCTTAGACCTTCGACGTTGGCTTGACTTGGTTTCGTTTATTTTTAATTCTGGAACGAAAAAGAAATAATATTGCGAGCTTCATCAGAGGTGGGGAATTTAAGTACCCATAATTGACACATGTCGTCCTCTGCTTTGGTGATGCAATGAGACACAATCCTGCCATGTCCTTGGACCTCCAGCAAGTATTAAAGATTACGAGTATTCTAAAATTATATCAGTATTGAACATTTTTATCAGTACTGAATAATTATACCAGTATTGAACAAGATTTATCAGTATCTGATAATTTTATCAGTAACAAACATTCTTGTCAGTATGAAACATTTTTTTTAAATAGCTGCGCACCAACGAGAGTGCTACGCGCTCTATAATCAAATTTATTTATATAATAAATAAAAAGAGAGGAACAATCCTTTAACTGAAACTGATTTAAACTCTGGTACTAGGAATATCCCATAGGTGAAGAATTAGTCAACAAAAGAGAAGATAAGATCGAAGAGGCATCAAGAAGCATTAATAATGAAAGATTCCAGATACTAAGGTCTCTTAGAGTAGCATTCTTATCGCGGCCCTATAGAAGACAAAACTCACAAGGGAATGCTAGCACTGTGGAAGATTTAAGCAAGGATTTTTTAACTTTAAAAATCTTTATTAAAGATCTGCGCCCCATTAAGATGCTACGCGCTCTATAATCTCATTTGATTATTTATTTATATGAACGATCTTTTATAGAAGATATTGGTTGGTGTGAAAAAAAAGATGAAGCAATCTCTTTAATTAATTCTTTATATATATCTTGAATTTCTATTATTCAAAATTCTCTTTTGATCTAACATTAAAAAATCTAATTTGATAATTACGCAATTATTGGAAATATGAATTTATTAGTTAAGCTTATTATGAATTAGATATTTATCTTAGCTCAATTTACATATAAGTATTCATACTTAGAAGATTTTTAAGATGTTTATTTAAGTTATTTATAAGAGAAATATCTAAAAATAGCAAAATAATTTCCTTTAATAGTAATTTGCAGGCTTTTTATGTAGGATAACTGTTTATTTAAATGGGAAACGAAAGCTTCTATATAGAATAGATATCTATAAGACAGAATTAATATATGATGCTTAACTATAATTGCAGAAATAGTAATTATCGATAATGTAAAATATTAAAATACCAAGAAATAAGAATCAACTAGTGAGGATTTAAATTAAACTGAAAGACTTTACAATTTAAAATGAAATTGGTATAAGCTTTTGAGATTCTTAGTGTATGTACTAAATAAAAAAGTTTAGAAATTACATTCTTCATAATATTAATATCTTCTTAATAGTTCAAAGAATCATTAACTAAGATTTTCAATTTTATTTTTTGTATATATTTAGTTTATAATTTTCTTCCTAATTTTCATAACTACTTCATATATAAATTTAAACTTAAAACAACTAGTTGGCACTATTAATTGTAGGAATTATTTTTTGCAGATGTATACATTGCATATTCTTTTAAAAGACAAATCTAAAGCTACCAACGCTTTATGTATATTAATAATCTAGAAAGTAATATATTTTCTTTGAATTAAGTATCATAAACAATCATCTTAGCTATTTTATGGTTTTTCCTTTAAGTTGAGAATTTCTTACCCTTAAGAAATTAATCACAATTTTTCAATCTTCAATTTTCTGTCTTTTATTATAGCTTGATTATTCTTTTTAAATTGGTGTAAATTAATTTCCAAATATCATAAGCTCTTCAATTCAATTAGGTAAATATTATATTAGCACAGATATTCTTTTTACTCTAAAGTTACATAGGGATTTATTTTTATTTCCTTAAACCTATTAATGTTTCAAAAGCATATTTAGTAAATAAATATATTAAACTCCTTTCGAGCAAAAATCCTTCTAAATATGAAAATTGCTCCTAATTAAGTATTTATAATTAAATTAAAGAACATGAGATTTGCTTGGTATGCTTTCTTCCCAATAGCCTAAAGTTTTTTAAAATTAAAATGTTCTTTAAACTCTTTTTTTTTAATTTCTACTTATACCCTCTAATTCAATTTTTTCTTATTAATAGGAAACACAATTAAAGGTAATTTCAACTTTATTCAAAATATCATCTTGTATAGTTTCTAAAGTTACTTAGTTACTACTTTAGTACCATTTGTCTCTTTGATTACTCTTAATCTTTTTTATTCAATCTAATGTTTTAATTAGCTTATTATCATCTCCTTGAAACTTCAAATCTTGACATACCGGAAAATTAATTAAATATTGGGTTTAACTTTACTAATAAGGGTAATTCTACTCATTCTTTCTTAATGTTGAACTAAATTTCCATATCTTCATATTATAAAATTGTTATTAAAGAAGTGAATAAAATCAAAAGCACCGTAATTTTATATGAAGGTAAATACATTTCATCAAGTAAATATATAGTTAAAGCTTATTTAAGTAGCATACACTTTATACTTAGTCTTTATATTTTAATCGCTAAACCTAAAATTTCTTTATATCTGAAACCTTTTTAGTTATTAGAGTTCAAATCCTAAGAAAAAGGTTCGTAGGTAGAATGATTAATTGAAGCTAATTAAAGGATACGATTCAACTTCGAAAGCCAAATTTAAATTACTTTTTATAAAACTTAATTAGCTACGAGTAATTTAGCATCCAGTTTGAACTAAGATTTTTTAAAATCTACTGTTTTAATAATTAAACTAACTCTGTTTTAAAAGGCTTAGGATAGATTATAAAGTGGAATGAACTAAAAATAGTTCTATTTAAATAGCGAACTTATTAGTTTCTGATATAATATATAAATGTATAATCACTCCCAGTGTTTTATTTCCTTTATACTGGAATATTTAATATACACATATCTTAAATATTGTTCAATCAAAATAAATTAAATTTGTTAGTTATTTTAACAGTTTTCATTATCTAATTTTACCTTTTTTATAAAATAAATAGGCTAAATTTCAAAGGAGGAGTAGTTGTTTTATCTGAGATTAAATAAGTTAAAATTTAAGTATGAAAATTCACGATTATACCTTTTAAGCTATATGACTAATATCTCTTTTTATATGCATTTTGTTTAAAAAGGGTTTTATAATAATTTTATACCTTAGTCTTAAAAATGAATATATAGAGTTTATTTTTGAGTGAATAGCTATCTTATCTCACATGATAATAAGGATATATGTCTCTATATCATTAATACATGAGTATATTAATATAATTTATTCTAATAGAGTATAGTCTCTCACAATGATAAGAATACCTTCCTTGATTATTTCTTCAAAACAACAAGCAAAAGAAAAGAAAAAACTCACTTAACTAAAAGCTCGGCTTCGCATAACTGGACTACTTTATTTATAATTGCTCGTATAGGAATTTATCATAATAAAAAGAACTGAATTAGAAAGTAGAGTTGGAATTAACTAAATCATTATTCATTTAATTCTAGCTTATATACTATAAATTCTAGAACTACCAGTCTGATATTATATTAAAGACTGTACCACATGAAACTTCATATACAAATAACTACTCATGTTTGGTTTAGTATTTCAGATAAGCAATTTATTCTAAACAAATGGTATGAGTTTCTTACATCAGCTTAAGATTAATTACTAGTCACATTTGATTTAGTGAATAAGCACTGATTAAGTCTCCATACAAATAGATTCAAAGTATATTAAATAGACATATCCTAAATCCATAAATTAAATGAATAAGTATAATTCATATATTAAACTACAATCCTAATATAAAAGCAATTAATCAAAGCATCATATCTCTTAAAGTCTAGTTTAGAGTTGAAATTAATATGATAAAATGAATTTTTACTAATATAATTATTGTAAATTATTGATTATTTAAATTCTGTCTATCTCAGTAGCTATTCGATTAAATTCACCTTATTATTTTAGGATTAATCACATGCTTAGAATTTACTTGATTGGAGAATGAAAAAAAAAATTAATAGATTAAGGAAATATTAAGATAACCAAGAAGAGTAGATATATTGAAGCTAATCAATTTATACCTTTTAAAAATATGATAATAGAGTATAGCAAATAGGTCATTCTATTTATGTAGCTAATAACTAGCTTCATCTTTTCAGCATTGACTAATAGTAGCCTGTCTTACCAAGTTGTAAATATAGTACTTTGTTTAAGATCTTAAGGAGAATAACTTATTTCACTCATAAATATTTTCTTTATAACTTCATACCTTTATTGAATAATACAAGTCAGTTAAAAAAAACTAAGGCAAATGAGCTTAAAATAAAATAATAGGTTTATATCATAAGATTTATAACGTATTAATGCTACTTAAATATTTAAAATGTATCCCATTCTTTATCTTTTAATAGTATAATTTTCAGTTTATTTTTACCTATAGCGTATTAATACAAGCACTCTTCCAATCTAAACCAACTTTATATAAGCTTCAATACCCTCTCTATAGATAAAGTCACTTAAGTTATCTTAGTGTCTAGTATTAAATATTTCTTAAGTATATATAATATTGCAACTTATAATAAAATCCTTCTATCATAGCAGGTATACATTTCATAAACATGCTAGTATAGAGGTAATGGTTAATATGGTCTAAAAGTTAAATATCCTATCAACAAAATTTATTAAATTTTTTGCACTGTTTAAAGGTAAAAAAGCTACTTAAAAGAAATTGTAAATTTTAGGATTTAGATTAATAATTATGCATAATTTACTCTATTAGAAATGCACGGATATTTAAGATCTGGCAAAAATAAAACTTATTAGTTTACCGATGATGAAGGAGAAGTAATATTTGTTTGAAATAGAAACTTAGGTGTGATATGCTGTAGGCTAAAATTAGAAATTTTACTATTAATATAGCGAATCTAAGCAGCAGTATTAGGCGAGTACTTAGTGTGAAATGGTTTTGCAGCTTGTGAAGAATCTTAAACTTTTCATTGATTAAAGTGAATAGCCTAGTCTTTAATATCCATGGCTTTCTTGATAGATGTCGTTGTAAGAATAGGTAAATTTGTTTAACCGTTTGGTAATAGATTTTTAACTCGAAGAAATAGAACTAGGAGGATTCATAGCATGGTTAAAAGTTTATTATAACTACAAATTGAGTACAAATTAATAAATTTGAGAATAGCAAGAATAAAAAGTTAAAACTATGGGATAAATGCTCAGTAAATAAGAACTCCTTAGTTCTCTTTATATAGCAACTCTTGCAAGCAAAATTACATTTAATGATCTTTAATTGTAACGAATTCCAATTTTTAATCAGGAGAAAGCCAGGTCAACATTAGAATAATATATTAGTTTCATTGTAAAATATCCAACTATTTACAGAGATGGAGACTTCATTAATTAATGAAACTAATTTGCTTAAAAAAGTAATTTGTTTTCTCAGGATTTACAATCATATTTAATGGAGTCAATGGTCTTTCTAAGTTAAATTTAATGCTTTGAAAATTATAATTTCAAAGTTTATGAATTATTATAGTTGTGCCCAAATTATAAAGATAACTCTAGTACTCAAAACTAGTAGAATGAGCTAAACTAAAATCTAAGCTTTCCTGAAAATTAAATTTATCCCTTTTAAGAGTAAAGCGATAATGAATAATTTTAATATAATAAAGAATAAAATTAAGCCATCTTTATTCAATAGCAGCAAGAATCTCCAAATTTAGAGTTCGATCAAGTTTATTTATCTGAAAATGAAGAATAAAATGAAAATTTATTAAAATATTCTAAAACTTGAAAAATTAATGCTTATTTTATTATATAACTATTTAGTTAAAATCTTCTTTTATTTTCCTTTTTTCGCAATGCCATTTTTAAGATTTTACCTATTTCTGTATTTTATTTTTAGTTTAAATCATCTTTAATTTATAAATAAAAAGAGACCATCTGCTAAAAAAGGAAAATGATTAAGTTATGATTCTCTTAAATAAGATAAAGCTTTTTTAAGCAATTTCAAGATAATAATTAATTAATACAATTCTACCTTTAATAGGATTATTATTATTTAGCTAAATCTAAGTGTATTTTTTTAAAGAAATTTTCTTGCCGCCTACGAAATTGTTTATAGCTTTATTTCTATTATTTCTCTTCATCTTAGTCTTCATATTGCTTCGTTAATTAATCCTCTTCTTACTCTTTTAGGAATATGTGTCCTGTAATTTCTTTTATCATTTTATCATTTTTCTCATTTTCATATTTCTTTCTTCTGTTAATTTACGTAGTTATATTCCTTATTACAATTTCTTCTATAAATTATGTCTTTTCTTGAATATAACATTTAGCTCAGTTTGGCCCATAGTCTTTTTTATATTACTCTTTTACTTTATCAATATTTTTTAACCAGGAATCCTTTTCTCTTGCCGAATTGGCCTCGCAATATATTCTTCTGTCTAATTGTGTAAAATTACTTTTATCCCTTTTCACTATCCACAGTGTCTCTATTGTTTATTTATTGATTATAGAAACAAATTCTATTAAGAAGCAACTATACGATATAGAGGCATGCCCACTACACAGATATTTAAAGAGCAACTTGGAGGACTTTTGAAATTTCCTGAAATAAATTACATCTGTAAATGTGGTGGAAAAGACACGCATAGGCATATCTTCGAATGTGTCTACTATTAGGACATAGTTAGAAATATCTCTGATAAATTTCCTGGACGAAACTTGGAAAAACTACTAAATTACGATTAACTCTATATAAACTAGCAGTTCTCATAAGTAAATGGATGCAGATCTTTGTATAAAAATTTTTCATAAGAATCTACGAAAAAAAATTGAAATTGTAGAACAAAACACAGATAATTGATTGGAGCCTAAAGAAAAACAATAAGAAAGCACAAGAAACAACGGAGAAAAGTTGGAAGATGGAAAGAACGATGCTTGAACTTTTTGAACATAATTAAAATGAAGTATCTGATTTATATCAGTAGCTTCATTTCATTAACATTTTTATTAAAGTGATTTCTTCTTATTAATTATACATTGTGTCAATAATATAAACTGATGGAGTTTCTCTTCTATTTTTTAGTTTCATATTTACCTATTACGTTACTGATTTACTGATAATTACCTCTTTTAATTAGTTATTTTCTCGTTTAATCTTCGCTATGTTCTCAGCAAGGTCTAAATTTTCGTTTAATTCTAAGATTTAAAAATTTAGTATCGGATTCTCATAGAACAGTTGTTATATCTCTTTTTAGTAATTAATGTCTAAGTTCTTTTATTTAGAATGCTTTAGTCAATTTTCATTAATCGATAATTTTTTTATTTTCCTTAATTTCTCAAAAATAACTACACTTCTATTTTTAATTTTTCAATAAATCTTTTTGTTCATTTTAAAACTAATTTTGAAGAAAAAAATGTAAATAAGAAGGACAATTAAACAAAAGGTCCATAATAAAAATAGATCAAATAAGTAAACATTTAAATTAAATAAAGATTAAAGAAAATAGAGTATACTTGTAATTTAATTGAAGTAAAGTGATTATCGAAGAAACATAAAGGAATTTAATTTTTTTGACGAAAATCGAAATTAAAAATTGAGAAGAAAGATTTTCATAAATTATCAAATCTTAAGATAATTTA
Organism: Loxodes magnus; assembly: GCA_946699065.1. Taxonomy (NCBI): domain Eukaryota; phylum Ciliophora; class Karyorelictea; order Loxodida; family Loxodidae; genus Loxodes; species Loxodes magnus. Next base: position 119,013 of record CAMPDV010000346.1, on the reverse strand, counting down.
AAAAAATTAGCTCTGATTTACTTTAACTACTAGAATAAAATGAGTTTTATAAACAAAAAATTTAAGTGATAGCGTTTGATGTCCAAATTGGAATTTTCAAAATTTCTAAATTTAGCTGATTTATGTTGACTATTTTAGTTACTTTTTATAAAAATCTACCAATGTGCCTCAAATTATTTAAACCATGTTTTTAGGTTCTTCTTCATCTTACCATTCTGACTAACGATATTCTTGACTTCTACTAGGCAAGAAGGAGAAAAATTTTATCTAATTATTCTCAACTCAAAACTTTCATTTTTAACTATCTTATTATCATTTAAATAGCTTGTAAGCAAATTCCAAAGGATAAATTAAAATTGCTAGTTCTTACTAAAATAAAGTTAAAGAGTCTATTTAAATGATATCTCTTTGAATAAAAAGGATCCAATAAATAAAATCGAAATTTAAAAGCTAAATCGATAAATCTAAGCAAATCTTAAAATATACTAACAAAGCTTAGTTTATAATTTTAAGGCTAGATTAAGTAACTAAATTCAGCTTTCAATCTTTATCAGCAATCCTTTATAAGAATCTTTGAATTACCATACATAATCATACTTTTAACTATTAAACATAGGTTCATTAATTTTTTTAATTTCTAAGAAAGTTAAGATCATATCATATAAATAAGGTATCTGAAAAATATAATCAACTTGTATAAAATTTAAATTATATATAAGAAAATAAGGACCATAGCAATACTAAGTTGCTTAGAGGAGTTTATCTATGATGCTATTTAAAATGGTTAAATAGGTATTTTATTACCAATAAATTATATTTAAAGATATTAAGAAAATAACTTTAAAAAGAATACTTATATCTCTTATAGATTATTTTAACTTCAATAGATTTTACATCTCTTATTAACTTTTTCAGTTAGAAATTTTACCTGAATTAAAACTGGCAACTTAAGATAACTATGTAATAAATTAGTGTTTTGGAAAAGTTGCTTATAAAGTCTTGATTTGATTTGAGTAGAAAAAATACTAAAATCTCCTTTTAATTTTTTCTAAATAAACTTTAAGAATTTTATTTTCCATATCTAGGGAAATAAACTAAAAGCTAAATCTTCCCTTAAATCCCAAATTTCATAATTCTCTTATGACAACTTAAAATTTTTTTAATCGTTTAGCATTCAAAGCACCAAATTCTCAAACACATTTGCTTATATAAATAACCTTCTCTTAATATTCTCCATTTTATTTCCTTACTTTATAGCTTTCAACCAAATATCTGATAATACTAAAATTAAATTAAATTTAGTTAAATAGATTTAAATCATTATATCCCTTTAACTTCTATTAAATTACTTACAACCTTATATACTTTTAATAAATCAAAAATATTCCTTTTGCTAAAATTTCCTCTAATTACAAATTAATTTCCTTCTTATTGCTTTTAAGTTTTAAATTACTAATTAGGACTTATTTTAAAGATGGCTTTTAGTATATCTAATGATACTTACTATTTGATAGATACTTTCTAACTAACCATTTCCTTACTAAGCATTCTATGATAAACTAGCTTTCCCTACCTTAGATAATAAACTAAAGGTATACCTAAATAGCTAACTAGCATCTCTTTCCTTCTAAACTTTTTATTCCTAGCTATATATTTTAATATTTTCTTTCTATTTAAGAAACCAAACTACAAATAAATCTAAGAGCGAAAAAATGCCTAAAACAACTAAGGTGAGTTTATGATGACATACATTAAATATAGCATTTAGAATAAAAGGATTTAAGCATCTTAATAGAAATATAACTAGTAGAAGTTAACTAGAGAAGTATTATATTTCATAATGGCTGCATTATTAATTCATCTTGCTTTAATTAGAAACTTATGCTCATAAATTGCAGATGCAAGCTTAAACTTTTTCACCTTTAATTAGAAATTTTTTTAAGTAAAGCTTATTAAAGTAAATGCTATAAGAATAAAAATTTCGGTTAGTTGAAAAATTAAGTTACTATATTTGAATTGATTAGTGAGGTATAAGCTAAGGGAAGAGCCTTGCAGGGTATATTAAATAAGATAGAGAAGAAAGAGTTTAAACTTAAAGGAACTAAAATATTTAAAGTTAAACTGACTAAGTTCATTTTAATTTTTAGATTAAAGCATAAAAGTAATCCAAAAAGGATTTTTTATCGAAATCAAGAGAAAAAGCTATATATAAAAAATAAATATATTGATATGATTTAGACTTCGCATCATGATCAATTTAATAAAGGTAGTGATTGACAATTAAATTAAAAAAGGATATATTATTCAGAAGGAACTTAGAATAGAATAGTATAATATTAATAAGGAAATGAAGTATTAATTTATAATAAAATATTAGTACATTAAAGCACTATCTTTAGACAACTGGCTAATATTTATAATCTGTTATATATAAATAGATTTAAATAAGAAACATTCATCATATCACCACTCATATAAAAGAAATTTGGTACTTAAAAATAAAGTTTAAAAGGAACTCAAATTATTTCTCTTTACTTTCTAAGTCTTTATAAAAAATATCCGTTTTAAGAATAATAAATTGCTTGAAAACTAGAAATAAGTATGAAATATATAAATCAAAGTCGAGTTTATTAAGCAGATATATAATTTTCAAAATGCATTAATATAAATACCATATGAATTATAACCTTAGAGGATTAAATATTCAGCAAATATAGTATCACTAAATAATTGCTAGCTTGTATATTTTTAGGATGTAAATATAATAGTTTTAGGTTAATAAATATATTTAAAAATGGTTTTCCTTGAATATCTTTAGGGGGAATAATAAATTAACTAATATATGCTACCTAAAAATCTTTATTTATATACCCCTAATTTAAATACAATTTAATTAAGCTCAACTATCTAAATATTATTCAAACAAATAAAGGAAAATACTCAAAATATAATTAAGACCATACTCATTAACTTCTTTTAATTAGGTTTGAAAAACAAAAGGTTAGTCAAAATTACTAATAAACTTCCTTTTATGAGATCTTTATTTCTAAATACTATAATAGCTTTATATTTTAGATAAGATTATATTTAATCTAATTAGTGCTCTATTTAGTATATATAATATTATCAAGGCATTATATTTTCTAAGTTATATATATTAGATATATCGTAGGCTAAAATAATCTATATAAGTTATATAAATTCATAAATATAGTCTATTATATTTGTATTTTTAATTATATCTGAATATAGCATCTTACTGGTGTTCTGAATATAAAGGTATTTATTAAATATAGTTCCATAGTTATTTATTTAACAAATATTATATATAGCTTTTATGTCCATTGTGTGTCTTTAATTTTATCTTACTTTGAAGAAATAGAATATTATATCTGCATATTTAAACTTATAAAAATTTAGAAATATATTAGTTTAAAGCTTAAAGAGAAGTTCTAGATAATCTTAATTTAATTTTTTAATTTTATTTAAATTGTTTTGTGGCGCCAATTAGTCACCACTAAAAGGAAGTTTTAAAGTTATCTTTATCTTGCTTGTTTCTAGTTCTAGGATTCTTGAGTCTTGCTCCTCTGATCTTTCATCTCCCACTATATTTTATTTTAACTCTATCTCCAAATTCTTCCAGTTCAAGGTTACTTTTCAATCTGTAGACTTCTCCATTTGTTCTACATCAGATCTGGTTCTTGCTCTTTCTTATTCTTTGCTAGACTTGTTTTTTCCATGTAATTTCTTTTACTTTACGAAACTCACCGCAGTTCTTCCATTTGTGCCGTTTACTTTTACAATAGTAGCACAGTTTCATAATCCGAGGTTTTTGATTAGTTTTCATCTTAACTTAAGGATTCTTCTCGATCTCCATCTTATCAGATAGAATTTACTCTAATGGAATTTGCTAACTTTGGAAGCTTTTCTGACTTTGTAAGATATTTTCGATCTGCTAGCTCTAGTCTTGAATCTTTTGCACTTAGGAGCTCGTCTAATTAAATTACTCTCGTTAGTATTTCCAAAGAGCGTCGAGTTCCCTCTCCTAATTGGCCATTCTAAGATCAAGTGTATCTTAAATTCCATGAGAGATCAGCTCCGTCAACTTCGTGTTCTCCTTGCGAAGCTTTTTAACCTCTTCATGGAGGTTTAGTACTACTTTAATGAGATATTCCATGCTCATCTGGCCAGAAGGATTAAATTAAGAGACCTCCTGGCGGAGAGCAGATTTCATCTGCTTCCTCGGTTTTTCACTTGAGGTTGGAGTTTCCGTATGGGCTGTCTTTAAGGTTATCTTTTGTTAATCTTGTTAAGTTTCAGGTTTTTATTAAGAAGAAGATTAAGGTTATTATTAAGAAGACAGAGAAGAGATAGTTTCCTGCTTCCTCTCTTCCTTTTTGGCTTAGGAAGAGATGGTATAGAAGCCTTTCCTGAAACTTTATTCCATTTTCCTTTTTTGATAATCTTAATTTATAAGAGACAAAGTCATTAATTAATAAGTTATATTGTAGAAAGGCACTAAAGGAAATAAACGTTGAACATAACTATAAAATCTATTTATGAAGGATTTTAAAATATATCATTGCAAGAAAATAAGATAGTTCAAAAGAAAAATGAGGATAGAAATAATAGAATGGAATAATAATAAAATAAAAGGTATATATAACAGTAAAATACATCTATGATTGTTTGCTATTTCTATTCTATTATTTACTTAATTGACAAAATGAAATATAATATATACTATAAATCACGATATTAATAATAATAATAATAATATATACTTAATTGTTTAAAGTTTTTGCTCTCCCAGGGCTTTCAACCAGTTACCTGCAGCCATTTTTTTTAAGTGGATGAATACCACAACCTTTTTCTATACGTGGTAGGCTACCACTAATAGCTATTTTCAGTTCTCGCTAAAATTTTCTATTTATAAATTCCATCTTTCGTTATTCAGAGTTTATTAAGGTTTCTTCATGTTCTTAGTTCTTCTCTTATTTGGAGTTTCTCCCAAGCTCAGCATTGTCGTAGAATGTGATTATTCGCCTTACAGTATCAGCAGTTTTTGGTCTATTTTTCTTAAATCTTCTTCTAAATTTTTTTTTTCAGTTTCTCTATTCTCATTTATAAGTTTAGATCAATTTTTTCTTCTTGTTTCAATTATTAGTCAGTTAATTTAATTTATTCTTTTTCTATAATCATGTTCTATTATTAACTAACTATGGATTGCGATTGTTCATAAAGTTATAATTCTGTTACTAAGTTATTTTAGATTAACTGACGACGTAGTATTAATAATTCATTATTTTGGTCGTCAATACCGTTCATTAATTCCCTTATTTTTCCCCTTGATTGTAGATTGTTTCTTCGTATTTTTGGATTGGTTTTTTCATTTGATCTAACTGACTTTAGAGTTTTTTATCAGCTTCACTCTTAGATTCCTTAATATCGATTGGTCCGACCATAACTTTTCCTTCAGAAGAAGAACTTGAATCCTCTTTTTGCTGTTAAATTTTCTGGATTTCTTTTTCCGCTTTTCTTCTTAAGTTTCTTAGTTAATTCTTTGAGAGACGAGCAGATTATTCCATTTTTTCTCTATCAATTTTTTTTTATAAATCACGATACTAAACTTAGTTCTTTTACATTTAGATAAATTAATATTGCAGTATAGTTATATTCGCTTAATTAGAAATAGCTCCTTATTTTAACTAAACTAAGGTATCTAAGAAACTTTTTTTCTGAAGAATATTTTTCCACAATATGGGTTGAGTATTTCTATCGATTAAATTAGACGTTTGATTTTATAGTCTTAGCAAGATTTTAAAGTATATTAGTAAGAGTATATTGAGAATTAAAGGAAGCAAATCAGGTGAAATTAAGGTTCGGATATATAAAAAGACAATCTTTTATCATACTTAAAATAAAGGTATTTTAATATAGTTTCTAAAGTTTCAGCTACACTATAACTATTTTATTCTTTAATACATATAACTTTCACTCTAGTCATAATACTAATAATATTACCGAGCAAGCAAATTTACATATTAATATGAAATTTTTATTCAATATCTAGTCAATTAATTTAATCCATATATTTAACTAGTAGCTTATATTTCTTTCACATACACTTTAGTAATAATTATGAGGAAAGTTTACTTATTAAAGTATAGTAAACCATCTTAGATATAAATATTTAGAAATTAACTTGAATATTTCTGTATCAGCACTAAGCTTAAACCTCTTTATAAAAAAGTCTAATAATAGCTAATTTATATACCTTACTACTTTAGGTACTTAGATTAAATATACTTAAATACTACTAAAGCAGAAATAATATCCATAATGTTATATAAGTGACTAAATTGAAATAAAGCTATTAGCCTAAATCACCATAACTCTTATAAATATACTTTTCAGGTATTTAAACTTATGTCTGGTATCAAAAGAATGCCCATTGCTCTTTGCTTAATTTAGATATAGTTATATAGAAATATCTTACTTAATATGAATAATATAGAGCTATTAAAGATGTAGATTAACAATAGTGGAAATTAAATTATCGTTGTTTATTATGAAGGCGAAGCGTGAGAGTAATTTTAGGTAGTGATTTAAGTAAACCCTGCTTTATGCTAATCTCTTAGTAAATTTCAAGTAGTGTAGATCTTTAAGTAAATGCTAAGTTCTCACTATGGAGATATTAACTAACTCATTTAGGTCTTAATTACAAGAACTTTGAGAGTAAAGCTATGTTAAGACTATTAAATAGCAAGATGTATAGGGAACTTAGTAGTTCAAAGTGGTATTCTGTAAGATTTTTGCCAATTACTGGATTAGAATATCAACGAGGAGTTACAGAATGAAATTAGTGGAATTTTTATGAGCATTTCTACTTTAGATTCAAGAATGAGGTTTTGCTTAATTGAAATGGGAATAGTCGACAAGCTTTTAATAATGATTTAAAGTACAATAAACTAGGAATTTCAAGTAAACTGTATAAGGAGTTTTAGTAATCTGGCATAAGATTCTTTCTAATACAGAGATATTCTAATTAAGAAAGGAGTCTTAAACTAATTAATTATAACACTGCAGAGTTTTGAATAGCTTAATCTTGAAGTCTTTAAAGCTTGCTTATACACTTTGCAAACCTTCATTTAAAAATAATCGCCAACTTTAAATGAGGCTATTTTAAATATAATTCCTTTGTATGCTAGATTGATTTATATTGAGGAGTAAGAAGAGTTACTATACATTTGTTGTGGATTGGATTATATTATTTAGAACGAAAATGAAAATTTCATCTTTCTAATAATCCAGCAAGGAATAATTTAAAGAATTCTAGCTTTATGTTTGAGATAGGGTTTAGATGTCCCTTGTACGAAGATGTTAGGGAACATTGCTTCTAGCAACGATAAAAATACATAAGTTCTGTTTGACTTAGGAGTTTTGAATATAGTACAGCAAAAAATTCAAAGTACTGACCTATCAAAAATAGTCCGCCAATAATTACTATTTCTTCTAAGTAACTTAGCAGCAGGTAGTCAAAATTAAGTATAATAACTAATTTTTAGCGGAATTTTAGATTTTGTTTATAACATAATTTAGAATGGAGATTCAGAGATTTTTGTTGAAGGAATTTATATATTCGCAAATCTATGTTTTAAACTACTTCCTGAATAGAAGGAAGTAATTCTTAAATATCGGATAATCGATCTGTTTATAAAGGCCTTATAACATACTAACATTAGAATCATTTTTCTCGTTCTTGATACTCTAAATCATTTACTTTAAGTACATAATAACACAGAAATGAATATAGTCATACTTTTCGAGAAGTAGAATGGAATACCAATATTATAGAACTTATAATATCACAGTAAAAAGCAAATTTAAGAAAAAGCTGGTGAACTTTTAACGACGTACTTCAATGAATAAGTTTAGTATAATACATAATATGCCTAAGAAATTGCTTCTTACTGGAATTAATACATAGATCAAGAAGAAATCTAGCAAAGATTAGCAAACGTTGACTTCAAATGAATTGAATACAACCCTCTTAATTTAAAATATATCTAAATATCTAAAATTTAGCATTGTATTATAAAGCAATAGGTCTTCATATACTTAATGCTTACAAAGATTTATATATAATCTATAAACAAGTTCTTATCAATAGAACAATTAAAGCTTAGCTTATTTTAAACCTTAATAGCAATGGAATAAATTAAAATAAACCATACTGTTAAGTTTAAATAATAAAAGTTGCTTGCCTCATCTCTTTACGTTTCTATTATACTTCTTAATAGTTAAATCTATTAAATGTTTAGAATGTAGTTTATTGATATAGTAAGCAAGCTTTAAATGTAGATCTATAAAATTTACTAGATTTCATTATTATAAAATTATCCCTCAGTTTGCTTTGTAGAAGGCTATATGAAATTAATAACCAACTTACTTTAAATAATTAGCGCTTTATTGTGGACTATAGCGGAAATTAAGGATCCTTAATAGTTTCAATTATTTAATTGGTTGCTTTAATTAATTAAATTTCTATATTTTGATATTTTTAAAATAATTTCTTATCTGCTTGATAAATAACAATCTTTACGCTCTTCATTTCAATTATATAATTCTGACTTTTATTAATCTAATATTATAAAGCTAGGATTATGCTTTAGCATTAGATTTAATAATTTAGAAATAAAAACACTTGACTGACTATCTAGATGGTAAATTAGGTTAATGAATTTCCTTTTATTTCTGAGCCTTTAACTAAATTCATTGCCATATTAAAATAAATATAGGAATCTTTTCAGGGAGATAACTAAATCTAGTTAAAAAAGATTATTTAAATAATAGCTTTAATGGTTGTTTCCTCACTAGAAGGCTTTTCTAAAATGATTTTTAATCCTTAGGGATGCTTATACCTGCTAAACTTAAGTATCATTATCTAAACTAAATTAGTTAGATAAGTTTTGGACAGAGTATTGCTTAGTCACATTTCATTAGAATTTTAAAATAGATAGCTTTTATATTTTTAGTTATTTATAGATTTAATGTTTATCCCTTTTAATATAGAAGCTAGTAATAAATCCATTAAGAATAGATTTCCTATCCTTGGATCTTTTAAAAGTCTAAAAGGTAATTTTAAAGTTAATAAACTAAATCTGAGACAATAATTTAAAGTATAACCAATAGAATTTATTAAATAGAAGCTAGTAAATAGAAAGGAAATACATATTATGCTGCAGCTTAAATATCTCTTCTAATGAATACAATTATATCCAAATATTTAATTAGAAGTTAGATTGTTTTAAGTTTATTGCATTGATAACTTAATTTAAGTAACTGAAAGCTATAAAATAAAGTATCTAAAATTTTATTTTAATTCAGTTATAAATGGATTCGGATTTCCTTGCGACTAAAGGTAAGAAAGAATGTACTGTTAATGATATTTTTTAACTTTTTAGAAGTAAAGGAGCTAAACGGAGTGAAGGAGATCTTATAAGAGAATGGGATTGAAATGAACTATATAAGTTTGTAGAGTAAGAAAGTTAGCCAATCTAAGGAGGTTTTGCATAAGTTCATCAGATAAACATTGATGGAGTTCATTTCGCACTTAAAGTAATGAAAAAAGATTAAAACGTTGAGTAATGAAGAAATATATACAACTTTTACAAAGAATGCCAGGAAATGCTATCAATTGATAATCCATATATTTTAAAGATAAAAGGATTTGCAGTTGATACTTCTCAAGAAGGCAATTACTAGTTCTGCTTTTATACAGAATGATAGTCTAAAGGAAATTTATAATTTAACATTTAAAATAAGACACTGTTTTAGGACTATTAGAAAGGGTCTGAAGAGAGGTTTGAATAAAAGATAATCTTATTACTAAAGATTGCTGAAGGAGTTTAAGCATTACATAATAAAAAAATAATACATAGGGATATAAAATCTTAAAACATTCTTCTAGATTAAAATGATAACCCTAAATTAGCTGATTTAGGTATAGCTGTCAGATAAGAAGAAGAAATATCACAAGCTTTAGGAACAAATTACTATATGGCACCTGAAGCTTGAAAGGGCTAATTTAGTTTTAAAAGCGACATTTGGGCACTTGGTTGTGTTGCAGTTGAAATTTTTAATGAAGGACTAGTTTATCCTGAAAATTTAAATGTTGATATTAGAATCTACGTTAAAAAATAAAAGAAAAAGCCTAAGTTTTCAAAAGAAATTAAAGGCAATAAAATATTAACAAATCTATTGATTAAATCTTTTAATTATGAAGCAAATGAAAGACCTAGCATTTAGGATTTCTTGAAAGAATTAATTAGAATAAAGGAGAAGTAAAGCACAGAACATCTATATGAAAGTGAGAATTCCTAGTAAATTAAAATATCTAACTTAAATGGAAAAGAAACATCTATCAATTCATACTCCAGCAATTCTAAAAAATAATAGACTTCACAATAGGAAAGTGCAAATGACTATAGCTCATAGAAAAAAAATTAGTTTGATGAAAATTAAAATAACATCTCGATCAAGCAAAGTGAGTATATTTGAATGGATTAAAAAGTCGATTATATTTAGAAAAAAATGAACACTTAAATAAATTATAAAACAGAGTAATAATAAAGTAATATCACTATTTACAATTAAACATATGAAAAAGTATTTAAGCAGGCTTAGCAATAAAATAATTCTATAGGAGATCTTATTTAATAAATGATGGATGGAAATTGATTTATAAAGTTTTAAAATGGAAATTAGTATTATGGATAATTATAAAATGATAAAAAACACGGAAAAGGAAAGTTTATCTGGACTTCAAATTCAGAGTTTTAAGAGTATGAAGGTGATTTTGATGATAATCAAAGAACTGGGAAAGGTATATTAAGATTTAAAAATGGTGATTACTACGAAGGTGACTTTGTCAGAGGTAAAATGCAAGGAAATGGAATTTTAACATATAGCATTGGGGATTAATATTTTGGTCAGTTTGAGAAAAATTAAAAGTAGGGAAAAGGAACTTTCATATTTAATAATGGAAGTTAGTATGAGGGAGATTTCGTAAGTGATAAAAAATAAGGAAAAGGAAAGTTTATTTGAAAGCAAAATTCAGAGTTTTAAGAGTATGAAGGTGATTTTGATGATAATCAAAGAACTGGAAAAGGTATATTAAAATTTAAAAATGGTGATATCTACGAAGGTGATTTAATCAGAGGTAAAATGCAAGGAAATGGAGCTTTAACATATAACATTGGAGATAAATATTTTGGTCAATTTGTAGCAAATTAAAAGCAGGGAAAAGGGAATTTCTAATTTAATAATGGAAATTAGTATGAGGGAGATTTTGTAAGTGATAAAAAGCACGGAAAAGGATAGTTTACTTGGTCGTTGCAATCATAAAAAACGTATTGAAAATACGATGGAGATTTTAATAATAATAGAAGATAGGGATATGGCATATTATACTTTAAAAACAAAGACTGTTTTTAAGGTGAATTCTAAGAAGGTAAAATATAAGGAAAAGGAACCCTAAAACTATCAAATAGAACTATTTATAAAGGAAAATTTTTCAACTTTCAAAGCAAATAATAGAAAGTTACCGGAAAGTAAGGAGAATTACAAAAAAATTCTACTTTCGTTTTAGTAAATTTTGAAACTGAAAATGGTGATTTTTATAGTTACCTGTCAAATGGAATCGTAAATTTAGTTTAGCAAGCATAAACTCAAAAAAAAAGAACGACTTTAAGAGGAAAAAAGCAAGTTTGAAAAAAAAATTAAACTGAAGTTAAAATTTATATATATCTTTCCTTCCCTAAATATAAAACTTATTATTTAATTTAAAATTATCAGTATTTAATACAATTCAATGTAAAGTGCAAATTAATAAATAGTTTAAGTTTATAACAGATAAAGAAATCCTTATAACTAAAGTAACAAGAGTTTTATGGTAAATAACGATAAATATATTTAAATTGTTTGATTATCTTTCTTTACTAGATCTTAAATTTATTTTATTTTAATTTTAGACTAAAAGTTTTAAAAGTCTTCTCATGATAAATATAAACCTATTTATTTAAATCAACTTTGTAGTAAAATACCTTTTAAGAGTTGCTTTATTTGCAATACATTTTTTTAATTTAGATGAAAAATTATTTTATTATGAATTAAATCTCCTTTGTGTATCAATCACTTCGTCGTCTTCTTGTAATTTAAAAATTTGTTCAATATCTTTTGCTTCTTATCTTGATCTTTTTCTTTTACATATTTGAAAGTCACATCTCTTGTCTTTAGATTTATAACTAGAATTTATTAGAATTGCTGTCCTTTCTCTGTTTCATATCACATATAGATATTATCTTTATTACAAATTGCTTCAGTTAATCCATAAACCTTATTTACTCTAGTTATTCCCTCTCATTAGCTTTCTTTAAATAAATGAATGTTAAGATTTATATTTAAACCTTCAAAGCCTCCAATTATACATAGAGGTTTATTACAAAGACCAAAAGTGGTAATATTAGTTGGAAGTTCCAGCTAACTAATCGTTCATTGATCTTTTTAGCACTCATAAACTTCAATGCTCTTCAAGCATTTTCCATTATAGCCACCCATTATTCATATTTTATCCTAAATCACACAAGATGCATGCCCTTATCTTCCTACATTTATATTTTACTTCCTTTCTCATTTCTATTGCTACTTAAAATCTAGACAATAGACATCTGAAATATAACCACAATTTTAATCCACCACACTATTAAATCCAGCTATTACATACAAGCAATTTTAGAAAATAACAGTAGAACTACTAGATATTCCGATTGGCAAATCAGGTAACTAAAAGTTTTTGTGGTTGAAAAGATTTATAGCAAAAGCTTCTTTCTTAGTGCTAAGGTTTTAATATCCTCCTATAATAAAGATTATCTGATTCCAATACGTAGTACTACACATATCTCAAATAGTAAAACTAGTCTCTACTCTTTAAGTTTTACCTTAAGCTATCCAATATACTTCAATTAAATTCCCCTTTTTCTTAGGAAGGTAGATAAAGGGAGAGTTAGAAAAGCATACGAAAATATCGTATTTACTTAGTAGAAGAGGTAGCTTGGCAAATAAAATACCTACAGTATTAGTTTTCTATAATCTGCCTAGCTTTCTGAGATACAAAATAGGTAAAATCGTAGACTATTTGGTTTAATAAAAATCCTAACTACTAAGATTCATATATAATAGTTAAGTTGAACTATTTAAATCTAAATTTGAAAGATAGAAATAAAATAATTAAGGAGAAGTATCTTATTGATTCTAAATTGAATAATTCCTATTTAATTCTTTTATTAGATAAGCTTATTTTAAAAGAACCTTTCTTAACTATTTTGTCTATAATAATTATAACAAAGTCTATTTATAAAGAAAAAATAGAGATAGTATGCATCTTAATAGAAGATACTTTAAAATGTACATAATCTTATATAAGAAAGGATAAGCAGAAATTATTTAATATACTACTTAATCATTTAGAACGCTAAAATGATAGGATCTATAGTAGAGGGTATAAAAATAAGATAATCAGTTAGTAAATTTGCTAAAAAGTAAAAAAAGCCTCAAAGCAAGTTTATGAAAAATCTTAAATTCAAACTTTTAATAATTATTAAAGAATTAAGTAACTATAACCATAGCACTGAATGCTGGATCTTTTAAATAAAATTAAAAAAGATTAAAATGTCTGTAATAATCAGAAGGTTTAATCCCATTTAACTCTACTCATTCTATTAGTATCTATTCTCTTTTAACTTCAAGCCAAAGTAGATTTTTCGGTAGCACTTCTTTGTGCTTATGAATGAAGCATATAAATCTGAACCTTAAATTTCTTATTTCTATTCTTTCAATCAAAGCATCAATTTAAAGTACTCGATTTACAAGCTATTATAATGTATTTTTCTAAAGGCTTTTTCATAACTGGCAGTGATTTATTCATTCTTATCCTAAATAGTTAAAAAGGAATAAAGATTTTGCCTTTTTGCTTACCGTTTAAAATATAGCTTTTATATATATCTAATAAGTTAAAATCCTTTCTCTATATCTAATCTTATAAGACTCAGATAATCTCTTTTAAGTGTATATCTAAATGCAAAGCATCAAAATGCTCTTTATTTAATTGAGGCTAAAAAGGAAAATTAACTGAATAAGCTCAGGTTAAAGTTCAAGAAGAGGAAGATATAACTAAGGTAAATAGCCTTTAAGTGATTTCAAGTAGAAAGGTATAAAATTTGGCTCAATTATAAAGGCACAAAAGGAACTAAATACTTAGGAATTAAGCATAAAATGATATTATCCAATTATCACTGATTTAGAGCATGATAGTCGATGTATAAAAGACTAAAAGTTGTTTATTTTAAATGATTTCTAATTTTAAGTTAAGGATGATTAAATAAATAATAATGAAGTATTCAGATATTTATAGAGGTTAAAGCTATACTAATAAAGATCTGAATAATCTAAATGAGTCGAAAACACATTCTTGTGATAAAAAATTCTGTTTTCGCTGCTTCAATTCTCGTCCTTCTATCTAGCGAGAGTAGTTAAACTACCCCGCGAGCAAACCAGAGAACACTTAATTCTTCCAAAAAAAGATAGCAGGATTTTAGGACTTAGAAACAGTGAAATGGATTAAATCAAAGAATGAGAATATTTGGCTTGATCTTCAAGGATAGAAGAGAAGAAATTATTACAGATATATTATGGGAAATGAAAATCAACAGAGTAGAAGCCCTTTTGGTCGCTTTTCGCTTAAAAATCCTGTCTTAGAATATGAATAAGTAGACTCAAATTTAAAGAGACAAACATAGAAAGCGTAGGACATTTAAAAGATGGAACCAGCTAATAATAAGGACTATGGAAGTGGTAGAGAAAGTGAGTAGAAGAGAAAATGGAAAGAAAAAGTAGTAAGGCTTTTTATTACATAGCAACAAGATAAGTAAAAAAAATAGCTTCAGTTATCTTTAGGAAGTAATGTAAAAGCTGCTCTTTGGAAAAATAGAGAGCCATTGTTAACATCTAAATAAGAAGTCAATGCTGATATTCAAAACTTGCAATTTGAGGAATTGAAAAAGCAGGAAATGACCACAAGATAGCTTCATGATAAAATATTTGAGTAGCAAATATTAATAAACAAAAAAGAGTCTGATATCGTTAATTTATAGTAGCAGCTTTAAGAAAAAGAAGACTTAATTGAATAGTGGTAGTAGTAGTTGTAATTATACAATGAGGCTGCAAACCAAAAAGGCCAATCGAAGATATAATACAACTTGCTCTAGTAGAACTTCAATATCCTTGATAAAAGCTAATAGAAAGAAAGTGAGAGAATACTCAGAAATAACGAAACTGATCTAAGCAGCTATTGTTTTTCCTGTAAAACTCCTGTAAGAGAAGCTTAGTCTCGCTTTTCTATTTAAGAGTAAAGAAGTGCTAAACAAGATGAAGACATTCAATATCAACTATAAAGTGACTAAATGTAGTAGTAATATGAAAATTTATTTACATAAATGAATGAGTAAATACAGCAACTATAGGATTAAATAGAATAGCAGGAAAATGAATTGAATTACTATAAAAAGCACACACAAGACTAAGATCAATAGCAATAAGAGCTTAATAACTAAATAGAAATACAGTAGTTAAAATACAAAAAGCTATAATAGCTTCTTGAAGAAGAGAGAGACAAAAACGATTAGCTAATTTAGCAAACTGAAGATTTTAGTACCCAGCAAATTTTAGAATAGTAGAAAAATAGTTTTATGGACCAAATTTGTCAATATGAAGAAGAGAGTTAAAGCATCTAGTAGAAATACCAGATTCTCTCACAATAAATTGAATAAAAGACAAAGCAAATAGAATTTTTATAAAATAAGTGCAAAAACATGCAAACAGAAATGGAAAACAAAAATGTTTTTATAGAATAAGAAAAAAAGTAAAGCTCTAAAATCGTAAGTTAGCTAGCTTATTTGGAAAATGAGAACAAAGAGTTAAAAGAGCAACTTAGTCAAACTGAAATGCAAAAAGCAGAGGAAACTTAATCATAAGAGAGAAAATTGTAAAGTCTAAGTAGTGAAAATAGAGCTTTAAAGACAGATATATAAAATCTAAACTAATTTATAAATTAATCAAATGAAGCTAAGAACTAATTTAAAGTTGATAAGGAGTATTAGCAATAATAATCTGAAAAGACTTAACATTTAGTCAGTTAAATTGAAGTATTAAAAGATTAGCTAGACTTGAAAAAAAAGAAAACAAGAGAACTTAAAATGAAAATAGAAGAAGAAAAAAAAAACTGAAGTTTGTAGTATGAGAATATCAAGATTTAGCTTGAAAAGGAAAAAGAAAAGGCAAATGATTTAGAAAAAAATCTAGAATTCGCAGCATAGACTCAATAGTAAGATGAAAGCTATAAAACTAAAGCTTTAGAGTAAATTAAAGGAGAATAAATTCTTCATGAATAAATTCAAATAAAAGAAAATGAAATAAAAGAGCTGAAGGATCATATTATCTAATTGAAAGACTCAATAAATAAATCTTAAGAAACTTTATAAAAAAATGAGAACTAAGCTGAATAAATGAGAAAGGAAATAGAGTATTTAACTTAAAAAGATAAGCAAAGCAATGAAGACTAATAAAATAGACAAAGAGATATAGAAGAAGTAAAGGAGTAAAATATAAAGTTAATATAAGAATTAAATTAGATAAAAGAAGAAAAATAAAAGGCTTTGCAAATGTTATCTGAATTAAAGACTACAAATACTGAGCAAGAGAAAAATGAAAATGAAAATCATGGCTTAAAGTAAAAAATTGCAGAATTAGAAGATAAAATTCAGATTTTAAGTTAAAAGTGTTAAAACTTGGAAAATGAGAAAAAGATTGTGCAAAAATAGCTGGAATAGAATACTCATAATAGTTCTGATAGTAAAATTAAGATAAGAAGCTTAGAGATGTAAAATAAAGAGCTAGAATAAAAAGTAAAGTAATATAAGGAGTAAAGTGGATAATCCCAATCTGAAAAAATACTTGAATATGAGTAAAAAATAGAGTTACTTTAAAACTTAAACTAAGCCTTTTAAAAGAAATTGCAAAATCTTTAACCATAAGACGAATCAAGTAATCAAAGTTTGATTTCACAACTAAATGAAAAAACATATTAATTATAAAAATAACTTGACATATAAAAAGATGAAAATTAGTAGACAAGCATAAAGAATAAAGACATATAGAGACAAGTTTAATAATTAAAATAAGAAAGCAAATCTCTAAATGAAAAGGTTGTGAGTGCAAATAAGGAATCAAGTAGATATAAATAAGAATATGAAAAAACTAAATAAGAACTCGAGAAGTATTAGTAAGCATTTAAGGAGTAATTGCAAGTCCTTCGAGATTAAAATATTTAAATCTTGACTCAAAAAGAAGAGCAAGAAGAATAAATGGAAAACCTACAAATTGAAAAAGAGGAAGCATAAAAAAAATACTAAGAGTAATGAAAGTTGATAAATGAATTACATTTGCAACTAAGCCAAAAGGATAAAGAGCAGAAGATGTAAAAACAAAAAGATTAAAATATTTAATTTTAGTCTTAGAATGAAGAACTTAAAACGTAGGAATAAAAGAGAAGTATTGAAATAAAGGAATTTAAATAAAGTGAAAGATAATCATTATCTATAACTAATTCTATGAACTTACATTTTTCCATGTCTACCGAACACTAATAGCCTAAAAGAATTTATCCTCGATAGTCTCTTACCAATTACTTAAGTTAGTTTTAGCAAAAAGAATATACACAAGAAGAGATTTAGAGTTTGCTTAATGATTTCGATTCTTATCGAAGGATTAAAGATGACGGAAATAGTTTCTTCCGAGCAATTGGATTTTTATATTTAGAACATTTGATGAGACCTTAAACTCCAATCAAGCGATTAAATTAATTCATTAAAAAAGTATAAAGCAATTAAGGCTACTACTAAGTTAGACCAAACGAAAGCAGCAGCAGTCATTAACTCTTATAGCAAACATTTTTATCTCTTTTAGAAAAGCTCAAAAAGCTAAAAGATGAAAGCTGGACCAAAATCTAGTAGAGCTTACTTTAAGAACTGGAAGAAAATAAAGATGAATAAGACGAAGCGCTGGTTTGGCAAATGAGATCTCTAGCAGCGAATTATTTAGAATCCCATAGAGAAACTTTTGAACCTTAAAGCTAAATACCATACCAAAATCTAATATAAAGCATACTTACTATGGGTTAATAGGTAGATGAATTGTGCTTTGGACCATTTAAAGTTATATTTAAATTGAATTTGAATTTGGTTGCAGTTAACGAAGCATGAGCAGCCTAGATTTAACTAGACTAATTTAAAGTATCTGGATCATGTCTTTAAGTATTTATGCTATATAAGCCTGGACATTTCGATATTGTTTACACTAAAGAGTAATCGATATTAGATAATATCTCTAAAAATAGTGTTCAAGATTTAGAAAACGAACCAGCTGAAAGTTCTTCCAAAGAAAGCAAGCCTAAATCTTGCTTTATTGATATCTAGTAGAATGGAAAGGAAAGTCCATTTAATGAGATGAAAAATTTTCAAATTCAATATATTTTTCCTTATACAAAAGTAGAAGAAAATCAATAATCTAAGACTCAAAAAGTTAAAAAAGAGTAAAAATCACTACAAAGTTGTGAATTTTGTAAAAAAGAATAAGAACAACAGATGATTGTATAATTAAACTGCTAGCATTCAATCTGTAAGTAGTGTCTTTAAGAAGAAATAAATAACGAGGATGAAGAAATTACTAATTAAACCAGTCAAAATAGCGAAAAAGGAGTGAAATGTTTGATTTGCTAGCATATTTTATCAAGCGAAGAGATTGAGAAAATAAATATAATGAAGAAGAGTGAGGAAGTACAGCAATCTTCAGTTTAGGAAAACTGAGCTTGAACTATAACTTCAAAAGATTTATTTATTTAAATTAACTAAATATAAAAATTCTTAATATCCATATAGATATTTTATTTATATTAAATATCCAAGAATTTAAGTTAAGTTTTTATATTTTATTAAACATAATTCTAAAGGCTTTAAAATTAAAAATTATAAGAAGGACTAACTCAAATGTGCAAAGGCTGCTTTACAATTAGATAATAGACTTACTTAAGAAAGCAGATTTATTGCAAGCATTTTAGTATGAAGATATATTAAGAAAAATAATGAGATAACTAAAGTGAATTTTAGCTCTCTAAATATAATTAAATTAAAATTTACATTCATGACAGATAGTGCTTAATCTTTATACTCATTGTGATTTGGATGATATATCTTAATAATCAAAGCTTTTAGTTAATTTATTTAAATTACTAAAAGTTTTTAATTCTATTTCGTTTTACTATTTCAATTAAAGTGCTTTTGGTTATTTTTAAAGAGCCTTTTTATTATTACTAAAATCATTTGATATCAAATATCTATTAAACCCTGTAAATCTAGGAGGATTTTAATTATTCTTACATTTTACTAAATTTATATAAGTGATTAAGAATTTTTCTTTCTTTATCTTTTGCAAAAATAGTTATAAAGATTTATAGATATACATTTAGTTGTCTTTAATATAGATTTAATTTGAAGCTCTTTTTAGAGTAATAAATCTTGAAGTTAGATCATTCTATAAAAATATAGATATCCTTAAGCTTGCTTTTTAACTTTACTAAATTAGGATGTAACTTTATATTTTTCACTTTGCTCTACTATTTTTATGAAATGTGCTAATTCCCTCCCTTTTTTCTTTATGAATTATATAGTTCACTGCTATTTTCGCTCTCTTTGTCAGAAGTCTCCAGAATAAGCGCAAATTTTACAAAAATTATCCTAGTTACTTATTCTTGACTAGGGTAGCAATATATTACTTCATCTATAAAAATACTGTTACCAGAAGATTCCAAGTAAGAAAAAATAAATTTAACTCAAGTTAAATAAGCAATAGCCACAGTTATCCAGCCAAGAATAAATTTCAACAGAAGTAACTAAGAAAAGTTAAATTAATTTAATTTAATAAAAATCAATAGGCTTTTTATATGAGATAGTATGCTTATTTAAATAATAAGAATAAAACCTTAGGATTTTTTAAAAAGTTTTTTGAAACTAGCACATATTTTATAATAATTCAAAAGATAAAAAACTTTAAATTCTCTAGATCTGTCAAAATTTAACAACAAAAAGAAGATCATTATTTTACTTCCAGAAATAAAAAATCAGATAAAATTTAGGAGGAATTAAAAATGAAATTTAAATTTTAAAATTATTTGTTAAAATAATAAAATATTATATTTATATATTAAATTAGCAGCTAACTATTTGTATATTTATTGTGAAAAATTTATTTCAAGTATCAAATAAAAGATATAAGAATTTATATACTTTTAGTAAGTGAAAAATTATTTGTAAATTTTCTAATGGTATTTATTATAATGGAAATTAAAAAAATTATTAATGTAATATGAAATATCATTCACTAGTCTATTATTTCTACTGATAATATTTGTATCTTTTTATCATTCTAACTATCTCCTATATCTCTATCAATGATTGGGTAGAATTCATATGTATCAAAAGGTATATTTGAATATGCAATTCCTCCATTTCTTCCGTTAGCCGCATATTCTAGTGTATTTTATTTAGTATTTATAATCATTTCAAGTATTTCTCCATTTTATATAGCAAAATTATATTACTTATTCTATTGATTATTCACTAATAAAGTACTACTGCTATAAAATATCAATCCATATCCCTAACTTTTGTGAACGAAATAAGAGTTGTATTAAAAACTTTATTCAATTGCGTATATTCCAAATATAAGAGGATAAAAATCTCCAGAAAATTTAATTTTATAAATTTAATTTTTAATTAATTTGAATGTCATTGCAATACCAATTGAATGTTGTTTTGGAAAAGTTGCAGTTTTCATATCATTAGAAACTATAATATTTTAATTTTTCTTTTAGATATCAAATTTAAACTATTCTTATAAGTTTTAAACTATTTATTTTTTTAATAATAATTCTTATTATTATTATTCTTATTTTTATTTTTCTTACTAAATTTTTTAATTTTAAATTGTTAGTTCTTATATTCTTTATTTTAAATCATTTATTTATTTATTTAAATTATTTATTTATTTTTTATATTCTTCTTCTTACTTTAATAAATTATAACTTAGTTCATTTATTTTCTGATCCTTCTACTATATCAAAATTTCTTTTTATTCTACTGATTTAACTAAATCTTTTATTGATATTTCTTGCTATTATATTTTTAAATATAGTTTTTCCTTGTCCTCTTTTACTTATTTGTTATAAATCTCTTGACATATAATATTAAATACATATTCAGTCACTTCTTAAGATATTTTCTAAGTTTATTCTTCTTTTATCAAAATAATATCTTCTTCTTTGTTCCCTTTAAATTAGTTTTCTAGTTGTGAAAGCTATAATTTTTTATTATCACATTATTCAATTGTTTGCTCCTGCATTTTTACTAGTTTATCTCATTCTAAATTTAGTTCTTCAATTTTTGTTAAGTTATTAAATACTCTTTTTGATAAATTTTCATATTTAGATAATTTTTCGTTAAGTCACTTGTTGCAAATAGTTTCAATTTATTTTTGATGACTAATCTCAAATAATTTTGCACTTTACCTAGCTATAAATTGGTAAAAATGAATTTTATTTAATAATTAGTTTTGATGCTACTTTCTTTAACTTAAATCCATAGATTATTATAAAGATGCTAAATGTTTCTTAATTTCATTCTAAAGCTAGATAATTCTATCTTCAATTGATATAAATTAATTTCCTGTATATTAAGTTAGAGCACATTATCCGCATACCTTAATATTATCTTAAAGACAAAGCAGTCTAAATTTTTCATTATGCAATTTGCAGAAATCATTATCTTTTTCTTATAGTTATTCTAATTTTTCTTGAGGTTTATTTAAATTATCTTTAATCATATTTTCTTATTATCCAGGATCTTACATTCCTTTTTAGTTAGGAATCGGTAATTCCTCAATTGAACGTTATGTTTTCTTTTTGTGCTTCTTACATTTAATTTAACCTTAAAAATTTATCATAATTAGCAAGCATTTTTCGCAGAGAATACATTAACAATCTAGAACTCTTGGTTTCCTTAATTTCTTATCGAAAATATCCTAACAGCTCTCACATTAATCTTTTTACATTTTATAAAAAATAGAGTAAATTTCTTAAAAATGCAAATTACAAAATAAATTATTATGAGCATTCTTTATAAAAGAAATACCTTATGAAATTATTTAAAACTAAACTTGTTTCTAAAATAATTAGATTATTATGAAATAAAATCTAAAAGAAATTTTTAATTATATCATTCTCAAATCCATCTACTAGCTTATAGAATCAAATCCATTTTAAATATAAAAATTTTCCGAAGTCTAATCCTTGCTAGAAATAAGAGATGTTTTCATGAGATTATTTTTCAATTTTATGCAAGTAAGTTGTGGAAAATGTTAAATATTAGCAAATTATTCAGTATATTCTAGCTATATTAAATCCTTAAAATTTTTAAGTTGCTGCATTATTAAATTAGCTTTGCCCTTTCGCTTATAAATATCTAGTATAAGCTTATAATGTCAAGGTTTAAATATCTATACTATATTTTGATTTATATTGATTAAATTTTCCTTTAAAAGACTGTCCCGATATATTAGTTTTTATAAATACATTTAAGCTCTTTTATTAAGCAAATTAAGCTGGATTTTAATTATTTCATTTTATATTATATTTCTAAATTCTACAATTATATTTTATAATTGTTTGCTTTAATTCTAAAGATTAGACAAGAGTTTATTATGTGAATTATAAGAATTAATAATCCTTTTTTATTTTAACTGATTACATAATATGAAATTTAAGGTGATTTTTTATTTTTATAGATCAAATTTATGTACTGTTTTACTAATGAAAAGCAATGATTTTTTCTATTTCTAGTTTAGATTGAAATCATAGCTTAATTATTCTAACTATTTTAGATAATATCTTATCTTTAAATCAATTTTATTAATACTTTTTTTGTATCTTTGGCGACACTATTTTAGGTGCAAAAATTATTTTTATACCGTTAAATTGATTTTCTTTATAAAAACTACAACTAATTTCATGTTGAAACGAAATTCGAGACAATTTTAATGGAAAATATGTGAATTTTTTTCTGGTTATTGCTAGCAAATTTTTTTAGTAAAGCTCTTAAATAAATAAATTGGATTATAGAGCGCGTAGCACTCTAGTTGGTGCGCAGCTCTTTAAATTAATTTTATTTAATGTCAAAAAAATTTTTTTATGGGTCTCTATATCCTTGTTTTCTCTTCCTGCAGTATGTCCCTGTAATTTTTTCTTCCAAAACATAGGATGCAATATACGATTACGGGAACATCTTTCCCCAACCTATTATGAAAAAAGTTTCTTTCTGGCATTCAGAGTTCTCCAGCTTGTCAAATCTTCCTTCTAACGTTCTCTTGTTATTGATTTCTCTTCATCCGATTTATCCTCCGTTCGCACTCATATTTTAGTTGCCTTGCTGAACCTCCAAGCAGCATCCGAAGGAAAGGGCTTTCCACCCTATTTAAAAAATGATATATTTTAATAACTGTTTATTGAGCTTACTAATTTAATTTGTAGCGACACCAATTCTTTTGTTTGTATATTTTTGCACTGCTTATTCTCATTCTATTAATTTGTAGCTTCTTTATGGCCGAATAAAGAAAATCCATCATTTTAAACTAGCGTATTTTATAAATTATCTAAATTTCTTTCATTCTATTATAAAAGGAATTTTTTCAGTGAAATAGGAATTAAATAAGAAGAAATTCTCCTAATTAAAAAAATAAACAAATTATTGTTAATATCGCTAGAAATTTAGGTAATTAAGTTAGGAAACAGAATTTATCAAGTATGAGGATTGGAAATACATTCAATTGTAGCCTTTTTTAATAAAATATAAATAGGTAAGAAATCATTATTTATGAACCAAAGCGAGAAAAATATGGTAGAAGGTCCAAAAGGAATTTTTCAAACTCCATAGATAAAGGATGGGGCCTGAGACTTCTAATTATTTTTCTATCATGTCATCTTTACTAAAATAATATTTTTCTTAATCTAAATAACTCACAAATTTAGAAAACTAAAGATAATTTTAAACTGAATAAGAAATTAAATCAATGGAAACTGATTAAAACTTTTATAAATCTTAATTTTTCACTATCTAAACCACGAACTTGCAATTATTTGAAAAGTGAAAGATAAAAAATTATGCAAAAATTAGAAAAATGTTGGATAGCTAATTATAGAACAACTTATTATATCTATAGTGATCTAAAAAAGAAGCTAAAATATTAAAGTAAAAAGCAAATTGTTAGAAAAAAGTTAAAAATCTGAAGAAAGATTAATATAAGAAATCAAAGTTTAACGTCTTGGAGAAAAAAGAATAGAATCTTAAACCAAGAAATTAAAATGGAAGAGAAAAAGAAAGAAAAATAGAGGTAATTTATATTAGAAGGACTTTCAAGAAATCTATTTGTGCTAATCAAGATTCTCATATTCAAGTGATGCAAAGTATACAATGATAAGACGAAGAGTGGCTTGAAGGGAATTGGCAACATTATATGCAAACAAGAACGGAAGAATACTGGAGTAGAATCTTTTAAGTAAGAGTCAAATAAAAAAAAAACTAGATGTCCCAAACATTTTTATTGAACTACCGGGACTAACTCTAATTGGCCAAATCGAAAAGTTTAAATTCCTGAATAATCAAATTTTTTAATTTTGCCAATAAAAGATAAAAGATAAAATTTATTTTATAGTCATAGAAGAGAACTTCACGGCTGATTTACATTTAATTCTGTCTCTCCCAAACTAAAGGATTACGTAGGATTTCGTTAGTCAGCCATCCTTATCTCCTCCAAAAATCATTTGTCCTTCTGACTTCTACTTCATTTGCTATTCTATTCTTATATTCTTGTGTTATAAAATTTATTCCTATATTTTAATCCTGTTCTTACTGGTTAAAAGCAGAAAAATTTGTCTACTATTTATTTCTTATTAATTCTTTCAATTTTAATTTTCTTTAAATGGAAATTCATCTTATTTACTTCTTATTATTATTTAGATTCAATTTCTGTTGGAATGTTCGATTGCTAATCTTATATTTTTAAATTACTGCTTATTATTATTGCTACTTTTCTTTAAGTTGTTTTATTTATATTGAAATTAAGAAATCTGAAATTAAAACATTTGAGGAACTAAACTAAATTATTTATCGTTCTATTCCAATTAAATTACTATTTTCGTTTAATTTTTATTGATTGTTTCTTCTATTGGTCGAATTATAGGTCTAGTTGTTCAATCAATTTTTCTGGTTTTTTTTATAGTGTTTCTATTCTTTATCTTTACTATTTTAATTTATATTATATATTAGTTATTTGTTACTGCATTGATTATGCGTAAATTTCCTGAGATTATTTTTCTTGTTTTTAATGAATGAGCTAAAAGAGGACTGATTTTTAGGTGCCATTTTATTTATAATAATATAAATTTAATTATAGAACTCGCAGCACCTTGTTCATTCCATTCAATATATGTCTGTTTCTTCAAGTAGTATTCAAGTAATAGAAATTCTTCTCTTATTAATTAAATATCTTCATAATTTTACTTAACATTATCTCTCTTTCTTTTGTTTCTACCTATCTACGCTTTATTAGATCTTTATTGCAAGCTTCCTTTATTTTTTTCTTACGTATCATGCTAATTTTCATTTCTAATTTTTTCTTCTTATTAAAGCTTTTATAAAATATAAGATAATTAGGATAAAATGGAAAACTTCTTGTAAAAAACCTCTTCTCAAAAGGATTCATCTTACGAGCAATAAAATATATTTTAAGCACTCCAATTGCTGTAATAAGAAAATTTCAACCTCCTAAGAACAGTTCAAGAACTAGAAAGAAAAATAGAGCACCTGATGTACAATTAATAAGAATAAATGAAAAATGAAAATAAATAGACAGGAAACAACAAAATAGAAGAGCTAGAGAAAAAATTCGACTAATTCGCAGAACTAACTGAAAGCATATTTTTGCAAAATATACAGGGGAATGATCCTATGGATGTGGAGAAACAGCCCGCAATAAAAGATATTCCCTATAGGAAAATACTGCAATGCTGATACTGCAAGAGACCAGGACACAAAGTTAGAAACTGCTTCTAATTCTAATAAAAACAGAAAGCAGAAAATTTAAAGCTATGAAGAACCATAAGTAAACTATATTGCACTGCGGAAGGAAGAATTTATAGAAGAAAGATGTACGCAGGGCATGAAATTCTAGAAGACGTGATTATAACAGGACAAAGAAGAAATGAACAAATGCTTGGAATGAAGATTGATTGAAGCAAGATTATGAAAATAAAAAAGGGAGAACACAGCACAGATAGATATGTGCTTCAAGAAGAAGACCCAGAAGAAGACTGGAAATGGAAATTTTAACAAAACTATTAAACTTTAAAAAGTGACGAACCTTATTGATAGATGGGATCACTATAATTAATTATTATTATTATTGTTAAAATCACAAAAACTATAATTTTCCTGCTCTATAGTCTTTTCCTATTTATTTTTTTCATTCATTTTTTTCTATGTATCCTTTATTCTAGTATATCTTTGATATAACATTTTATTATCAAGTCAGATTTAGATTTTTTTACTCTTCATAGGTTCTAATGAATTTTTCGAATTTTGCCGTGCCTCATATTATATCAATAGTTTCTTACTTATATCTCTACTCCTATTGCTCTAAGATTTTAAATACATTATTATCTTTCTTCTTTGTATTCTGAACAGTTTTCTATGATATGTCTTTCGTTTTTTCTTGCTTCATTGCAGAAAGGATATTGGTTTTTCACAACTAAGTGCTTTCTTTTAAGCAATCCTAGCTCCTATTACATCTCGTTCTTATTCTAAATATGTAGTATATTTCTTCCTTCCTGTTTTTATTTTATCTCAGGTAATTGGGTGGTCCAGCTACATATTCATCAATTAATGTCTTTCTATACTTTAGAGTTGCTATTATTTATTTCATTCTTTTTATATCTTCTACGTATATTCTATATTCTTAAATTGCGATTAATATTTTCCTTCCCTTTTTAATTATTATTAGCATAATCTATAAATATATATTTCCTCTATTTAGCTCTTATGTTATTGTCTTGCAATATTATTCAAATATAAAGTCTTCTTCTTTACTCAGTTTGAACAAAAAATCCCTTTAATATTTTCTTAGTTACCTATTAATCTACCGCTTAATTTCAACGTTTTCTGTCATAAATAATGTTTAAATTTCATAAATAAAGTTAATATTGTTCTCATTTTGCACTTAAAAAGGGACTATAATAATAATAAATAGTAAACTAATAATTTCAAATACAGTTATAAAATAATATACTACCTATATAAAAAGGAAAACAACAGTTCTTAATCTAATTTACTTCCAATAGCTTTACTAAATTGTCTCTTTAATTTTATAAGGCTATAACTTATCTGTTCTAGGGATACAGATTTAAGATAGTTATAATTAAAAAAGCTTAGTATGGGTTTATGTACTATGCAATCATTATTTAGTAAATTTTAACTTTCTAAACTATTAATTTTACATATTTTCCTTAAAAATAAATAGACACTTTGATTGATTTAGTAAACAATTTGAAAGTATTTGTAGAATCTACTTCTTATTATCTTGAAGACTTAAGCTTTCTCTAAGTTTATTTAGATTCTTAATTATAAAATAGATTAAAGCTTTTTATTGATGAATATCCTATAAGAACAAATAAATATAAAAACTCATACAAGAAAGAAGCCACATACCTGTACTTGCATTGTTATATTATATATTCTAAATATGGAAGATGACTTCGGACTGTAGGGTCTTCAATCTGGATGCTATCAAGGTGGACAGCCCTAATGGGATATTATTAATAAATTTAGGGTACTACTAGAGAAGATTCGACTGACGGTGTAAACTTAGACAAAATTTTCTGGTATTAGATCTCATCTCTGCCTTTCTATGTTGACTAGCAAGGCAGTAGATTCAAGAATTAGAAGAAAAGATATGAAAGAGTTCCATTATTTTTGATTTACTATTTTGATATCTAATTTCAATGAATGTGATTATTTAATCAAGATACAAGAATTTAGAATTTACAAGAAATTCCCATTTGGAAATTACAGTGTCTCGAGATTGCGTTGCAAAAAATAATATTCGACAAGAGAACACTTTTAGTTCTTCTTTAACTAAATTCGTGACAAATCTAACAATAATGGCGTCACATCAATCTATTATTATTTTTAAACAAAATTCCTTGAAAAAAGCCAGAAAAAGCTAGAGTTCAAAAATATTTTAAACATTTGTATTGTGAACTTTTAGTGATACCATAATTGTTTTGTTTGAAAGTTAAAAAAGCTTAAAATTTATTAAAGGAAACTGACATAAATTTTGAAAGACTAAAACCGACATTAACTGCAGTTAATAAGACTAGAAAAAAGAAAATAAAACTATTATTATTTTAAATCTAAACTAAGTTTATTATAAATATTAAATATAAAATGGCTTCTAAGAAATAACAGAACTTTGAACAAAACATTTAAACAGGAAAATTCTCTAAAAAATAAAAAAGCGAAATAATTAAAATGAGTGAAAGTGAGAAATATGATTGATATGACCAACATTAACCACTTGGAAATCCAGAATTAAAAAAACTTCCTACACAAACTCAAATAGAAATATTATCTAAGTCATTAAAAGAATTTATGTTTAAAAATAGATACCTCACTGATAAAATAGAAAAATTAGAAAAACTAATAACGTCTTTACTTGAGAAACAATATTAATAATCATAAGAAATAGAAAACAAACTGGAACAAAGAATTCTTTAAATTTAATAATAAATTCAGGTTACGCCATTTTCGATTTAACAGAATTAATCAGATCCTATGGAAATAGAAAATGAAGCCTCAAATTAAAATAAACAGTAAACGTTTATTTAAAATAAGTAGTAAATTTAAATTAAATAAGTGTTACAGGAATAATAGGTTAAAAGAAGAATAAAATGCTACGTGTGCAATAAATAACACCAATGAAAATACTGCTACTAACTAAGCGAAATTTAAAGAAAGAATAAATAAGATATTTTTAGAAAACTATTTAGGATATATCCAACATAAAGTGGAAACATTTATAGAAAAAAATTCTTTAATTCAAATCTTAATCCTTGGAGAAATAATTAGGAACACTACATGCAAGATGAAAACTATTCAGAATATTAAAGGATGGTGCGCTAATGAAGTTCTACACCGCCTAACTAAGCCTAGTAGAAATTCAAGACAAACTAATGGAGACAAGCTGATAGAATAGGTCAGATGGCTGACTACTAAGGCTTTAAAAAAGCTTTTAAACTTTTAACTTTTTATATAAATAAAATAAATAAATTTGATTATAGAGCGCGTAGCACCTCGTTGGTGCGCAGCTCTTTAATAAATGTTTCAATACATATCTATTTCTTCAAGTAAGCCTTCAAGTAATAGAAATTCTTCTCTTATTAGTTCTATATCTTCATCATTTTCTTCTTCATTATCTCTTGTTCTTCTGTCTTCTATTTATCTACGTTTTATTGATTTTTTGTTACATACTTTGCTAATTTTCGTTTCTAATTCTTTTCTTCTTAATCAAGCTTTTATAAACTCATAAAAATTATCCTTTTCCTGCTCTATAGTCTTTTCCTATTTCTTTTTTTCATTAAATTCCCTTTTCTAAGTATCCTTTTCTTCTTTTTTCTAATATGTTTTTGATATAATCTTTTATTATCAAGTCAGTTTTAGCTTTTTTTACTCTTCATAGGTTCTAATGAATTTTTCTAATTTTGCCGTACCTCATATTATATCAAATAGTTTCTTACTTATATCTCTACTCCTATTGCTCTAAGATTTTAAATACATTATTATCTTCCTTCTTTGTATTCTGAACAGTTTTCTATGATATATCTTTCATTTTTTCTTGCTTCATGGCCGAAAGGGTATTGGCTTTTCACAACTAAGTGTCTTTCTTTTAAACAATCCTAGTTCCTATTACATCTTGTTCTTATTCTAAATATTTAGTATATTTCTTCCTTCCTGTTTTTATTTTATCTCAGGTAATTGAGTGGTCCAGCTACATATTCATCAATTCATGTCTTTCTATACTTTAGAGTTGCTATTATTTATTTCATTCTTTTTATATCTTCTACGTATATTCTATATTCTTAAATTGCGATTAATATTTTTCTTCCCTTTTTGGTTATTATTACCATCATCTATAAATATAACTTTGTCTTCAATTTTTAATTCTAATTTTATTGTCTTGCAGTATTTTTCAAATATAAAGTTCTCTTCATTACTTAGGTAATCCATCCACTGTTTTTCCTTAGTTACCTATTACTCTGCCTCTTAATCTCAGCGTTTTCTGCCATAGGTAATGTTTAAATTTCATAAATACAGTTCGTGTTCTAGCATCTCATTTTACACTTAGAAAGGGGCATCTATAATTGCTCGTATAGATCTTCTCTATATTATTTCTAATTGCTCCATCACTTATTTTCCTACAAATTATTCACAATATGGGATAACTTCTGTCCCATAGCTGAATACTGAGCTTACAAACGTTTTTATCATTATTCCTGCATTATATGGTGTTAATCACTTATTCATTGTTATTTTACCCAGTATTAATGTTTACATCTTTTATGCTGCTTCTAGTCTATTCTCCATGTGTTTTTCAAAGCTGATGGTCTCTTCTATTATATGCCCTAGGTACTAGAAGGACGTTACTCTTTCGATTCTTAAATTTCCCACTTCAATAGTATTGCCTATATTTTCTCAGTTTCTATTTTCTGCTGCTTTTCATATCATTCATTTTGTTTTATCTGCAATTTCCAATTTGTATTTTTCTGCCCATGAGGTTAAATTTTTGATTACTTCCTCTAATTATTCTCATTCACTTATTAAGGCTAGGTCATCTGCATATGCAAAACATCCTGCATATATTTCTTGTGTTCATCCTCTTCGTTTTTAAAGTCTATTGTAATTCCTAGCTTTTAATCTTCCAAGTTATGGAGGAGTCTTGCTATTATTAAGTTAAATAGTCTTGACGACGTTATGCTTCCCTGTTTTAGTCCTTTATTTTTCGCGAATGATTTTGCTATTTATTCATTGATTTTAAGTTTAATTTCTTCTTCACAGTAGAAGTTTGCTAGGAGTTTAATTATCTATTCCGGTACTTTTAGATCGTTTAGGATTTATCATATATCTTTTCTTTGCCCCGAGTCGCACGCTTTTTTAATATCAACAAATATTACGAAAACACCTTTTTTGTTCCGTATTGATCATTCCTATACTGTTCTTAGGTTGAAAATTTATAGTGAGCATGATTTTCCTTTTGTAAAGCCATATTAATATTCGCTTTCATCATTATGCAGATATCCTTATAGTTGCTAGAAAATTCATGCATCTACTATTTTTAAAGCATGATTCAGTAAAGAGATTGGTCTATAATTCATCGGGTTCGTCTTTCCTCCTTTTTTGTATATTAATATTATGTATTATTATTACATCTCTTAAGGTATTACTCCCTCTTAAATCATCTTAGCTATCTTTTACATGTTACTTCTGTTAATTTTTCCCCGCCTGCTAATATTGTACCTACTTGTATTTCATCAGATCCTGCTGCTTTTCATTTCGCCAATTAGTTGATGTTTTCTCAAATTTCATATTCGTTTACTACTATTTATCTCTTGTTTAAGAATTTAGTTGGTAACATATTATCGCCATCTTCATACAGTTTCTATCATTCATCCCTGAAAGTATTAACATCTTCTTTTGATAAGGGTACTCATTAATTATTTTTTCTATTAAGTAAGTTTTTTAGTTTCTTCCATATATCTGTTAGACTTCCTTTATTTACATTGTCCATAAATAGGTTTAGTTAGTTTCTTTTATCTTTTTTTCTTGATTAAATGTATTATTATCTTACTGTTTGGTATTCTCTTTGATTCTCGTTTTATTGATTTTAATTTATTTGTTCTCTGTTCTTTACCCTTTATTTTAATTGTTTGCTGCATTTTCTAAAGATTTTATTACACTATCTTGTTGTTTCTAAATATTTATATATCTTAAAGTTTTATGTTTTAAATTTTCCACATACCATTTAAACTCCTTCTTATATCTTCTTCTTTCATCATTTATAAGTCTATGTGCCGCTTAGGTTATCAATTTCTTCTTCTTAGAGATTTTCTTGTATAAATCTTTCAAATTTTTCTTATATCTCTTTTTTCTTTAATAGTAGGTAGTTTATTTTTCTATCTATAATAATGACAAGTAATTTACTAAATATCAGATAAGCAGATAAATACATTTACTAGTTGCATTATGTAAGTAGCCTCTAAATAAAGGATAGGCATTTCAAGAGCTAATAATTTGCTTTCTAGATATAGAGCAAAGCGTCTACTAAACTTTAGAACTATTTGTTGGAGTTTTACATAGAAAAGCTAAATAAGGAAGAGAAATTACTCTAAGATTTGTGTTTACAGGATTAAAAAACGATAAACTAATCACGAAGAATAATTCCAAAGTAAGCTTTCAGTTAATCGTTTCAATACTAAAAGAATATTATTTTATTGATTTTAATTGGATTTATTTGAGCATATTTTATTTAATAGTTGATAGATTTTAGTTAAATAATTAAAAGAAAGGTGAGAGCCAGATTTTGAACTGTTTGATTATATCTCCAAACCTAAGTAGATCCCTGGTTGAATTCAAGTCTTTGAAGGAAACGCATCTGGAGATAATCCGACTTTGATATGGGCTTGAAATCTATGATAATGGAATATGCATTCAATGGACATGTTAATCCCTGTTTACAGAAGCTGATAATGAGAATTTTCCTGTTATATCTATTAAAAGGCAGTTAAGAGAATACAGCACTTCGAAATCAGGACTATCCTCCAGCTCTAAAAGTTAATAATTAATTAATAGTTTTTATTTAGAAAGAAGCATCCATTTTGTAAGATATTGCATTTAACACTGCTTAATTTACTGTAAATATATAAATGAATGCACTATTTTATTTAACTCTGGTATTTGATATACTTTAACTACCAATAATTTAGCAAACATTTTGATTAGAAGTAAAATAGAAATATTTTAAAGAATACATTTTTGACAACTGCGTAAAGAGTAAATTATAAAAAGACAATGATTTAGCGTTAATTCTAAAGATATCTTTAGCAAATAATGCTGAAGTATATTTAAAGAAGATTTTTATTTTATTTATAAACTGATAACATTTTCTATAATTTTCAATAAGAATTCAGTATGCACATCTAGCTCTAGCTATGATACCGTCTTTATATTACCAAAATTTGCAAGAATTTTACCATAATTTCGATTTTAAATATTATTAAGATATTATTTAGTTATTTTTTATTTGTAGGTTTAAAAGGAAAATTTGAAAAGAGAATATATATATGATAAAATTTGAAAAGTAAGAATCAATAAAAAACTTATTTGCTAAATTGATAAGCTTAAATATTATTTAATTACATTTTTTTTATTTTGAAGCATTAAAGGAGCTAGATAATGCTTTAAAAGAATCCATTATCTAGATAATAATAAAAATAAACGGTATAAAATTGAAAAGATAAATAAATAAATAAATAAATTTGATTATAGAGCGCGTAGCCCTCTCGTTGGTGCGCAGCTCTTTAAAAAAAATGTTTCATACTGACAAGAATGTTTGTTACTGATAAAATTATCAGATACGATAAACCTTGTTTAATACTGGTATAATTATTCAGTACTGATAAAAATGTTCAATACTGATATAATTTTAGAATACTCGTAATCTTTAATACTTGCTGGAGGTCCAAGGACATGACAGGATTGTGTCTCATTGCATCACCAAAGCAGAGGACGACATGTGTCAATTATGGGTACTTAAATTCCCCACCTCTGATGAAGCTCGCAATATTATTTCTTTTTCGTTCCAGAATTAAGTCCAAATTAAGCCAGTGCCGAAGGTCTAAGAATCTTATGTCTCAAGGCCAACCAAAGCAGAGGAAGACATAAAGTCGATTATGGGTACTTAACTTCTCCAACCTCTGATGAAGATGACCTTGTTGTTCACCTTCGAACAATTATGGGGGTTTTAAAAAATATAAATATTTAAATTATGTAAAAAAAATGGTAGAAGGGTTCAAGAAAGGCTTTTATACCACCTCCTAAAAAGGGGAGAGAAAGTAAGAACCCTCATCTCTAACTAACACATCTTCTTCCTAGAAATAATCTTCTTCTCAAAACCTTCAAGAATAATAGACTCAACTAGGAACTTCCAGATCAACTTAAAAGATGGGACAAAAGCGTCAAAAGGCTACCTCAATGACACCAACTGAAGAGGAAGGACCTAGAAAGGTGCTGGAGACGCAAGAAACAGTAGCCGTGCGAGAGTTTGCGATGCCACAGTTCCAGGAAGAACAGGCATAAATTTTAGTCGCATTCTCTGACCTGAAGGAGGAAGTAAAGAAGCTACAATTAGAGAATAGAGCTCTAAAAAATCAAGTTACTGAGCTCAAGGAATGGAAAGAAAGCTTCTGGGAAGTCTACGATCGAGAGCAAAACACTTTCTTCTGGGAAATGGGATTGCTACAACAGAGAACAACTGTGCTTGAAGAGAATAGCAAGTAGCAATAGTAGACAACATAATATCTAATGGACATAGAAGGAGCTATTAATTTATCGAGGAGTCCAGACAAGAAATGAATTAGGAATAAACCAAGAAGTTTCGTATGCAAACAAACTTGACGTAAATATAGACAATGTTAGAAATTGAAATTAATTAAATAATAGTACTGGAATAGAAAATAATAAGAAAAATAATAGTACTAATATTAGGATAAGATTAGACGACAATTCTGTAACTAATATTATCCGTCAGGAGGTCAAATCTACAAACCGAAGTGGTATACAATCTAAGGCGACTGAAGAAAGAGTCCTGAAGGGAGCTGGTTCCAGCCAGGCTATCAAACTGGTCCTATGAACACGAGGTTGAAAGTCCTCCAAGTTCACTAAACTCCAATTTAAACTTTTTAATTTATTAATTTAGTAAATATTTAAATTATGTTGAATATTAAAATTCTTCATTATATTTCAACTTCTCTCCCTTACTTTAACGAGTTTTATTATATAGCATTTTTTAAAGCTATCACAACATTATTTTTATATTCTAAATCATAAATAAATCTTTTTCGGTTAAATTTTGAACTAAATTGTTAAGAATTTTTATGATGATATTTTTAATAAATTTGATTTAGCAAATAAAGAAAATGACTCATTATATTTAAATTTCATATATATAATATGCAAAGAAATTAATAAAAAAATTTTATAAAAGTTTAATGGCAAATCTTTCACAAATTTTTTATTTCTACTGATACTATTTGTATATTTTTATCATTCTAACTATCTACTACATTTCTATCAATGATTGGGTAGAATTCATATGTATCAAAAGGAATATTTGAATATGCAATTCCTCCATTTCTTCCATTAGCTGCATATTCTAGTGTATTTTATTATGTGTTTATTATCATTTCTAGTATTTCTCCGTTTTATATAGTAAAATTATATTACTTACACGAAGCACGATTATATAATTCAGTTCTATTTTAATAAACTACCAATCCATATCCCTAACTTTCGTGAACGAAATAAGAATTATATTTAAAACTTTATTCAATTGCATATATTCCGAATATAAGAGGATAAAAATCTCCAGAAAATTTAATTTTATAAATTTAATTTTTAGTTAATTTGCTTGTCATAGCAATACCAATTGAAGCTTGTTTTGGAAAAGTTGCGGTTTTCGAATCGTTAGAAACTATAATATTTTAATATTTCTTTTAAATATCAAATTTAAACTATTCTTAGTCATTTTACTATTTATTTTTTAATAATAATTCTTATTCTTATTTTTATTTTTCTTATTATACTTTTTAATTTTAAATTGTTAGTTCTTATATTCTTTATTTTAAATCTAGAATTTATTTATTTAAATCATTTATTTATTTATTTAAATCATTTATTTATTTTTTATATTCTTCTTCTTACTTTAATAAATTATTACTTAGTTCATTTATTTTCTGATCCTTCTGATATATCAAAACTTCTTTTTATTCTACCGATTTAACTAAATCTTTTATTGTTATTTCTTACTATTTTATCTATAAATTTACATTTTCCTTGACCTCTTTTACTTATTTGTTATATATATCTTGACATATAATATTAAATACATATTCAGTCACTTCTTAAGATATTTTCTAAGTTTATTCTTCTTTTATCAAAGTAATATCTTCTTCTTTGTTCCCTTTAAATTAGTTTTCTAATTGTGAAATCTATAATTTTTTATAATCACATTATTCGATTGTTTTTTCCTACATTTTTACTAGTTTATCTCATTCTAAATTTAGTTCTTCAATTTTTGTTAAGTTATTAAATACTCTTTTTGATAAATTTTCATATTTAGATAATTTTTCGTTAAGTCACTTGTTGCAAATAGTTTCAATTTATTTTTGATGACTAATCTCAAATTATTTTGCACTTTACCTAGCTATAATCTTTTAAAAATGAAGTTAATTTAATAATTAGTTTTGATTCTACTTTCTTTAACTTAAATCCATTTATTATTATAAAGATGCTAAACTTCCCTTAATTTAATTCTAAAGCTAGATAATTTTATCTTCAATTAATATAAATTAATATCCTGTTTATTAAGTTAGGGCACATTATCCACATACTTTTATATTATCTTACAAACAAAGGAATCTAAACTTATCATTATGTTTAATACAGAAATCATTATCTTTTTCTTATAGTTATTCTAATTTTTCTTGAGGTTTATTTAAATTATCTTTAATCATATTTTCTTATTATCCAGGATCTTACATTCCTTTTTAGTTAGGAATCGGTAATTCATCAATTGAACGTAATGTTTTCTTTTTGTGCTTCTTACATTTAATAACACCTAAAAGGTTAAATATTATTAGCAAGCATTTTTCGCATAGAATGCACTAACACTCCAGGACTCTCGGTTTCCTCGACACTTCTTCAAAATTTTTCTTACAACCCTCACATTAATCTTTTTACATTTTATAAAATATATAGAGTAAAATTTGTAAAAATGCAAATTACAAAATAAATTATTTATGAACATTCCTTACAAAAGAAATACCTTATGAAATGATTTAAAACTAAACCTGTTTCTAAAGTAATTAGCTTATTATGAAATAAAATCTAAAATAAATTTTTTATTATATCATTCTCAAATCCATCTACCAGTTTATAGAATCAAAATCCATTTTAAATCTAAAAATTTTCCGAAGTCTAATCCTCGCTAGAAATAAGAGATGCTTTTATGAGATTATTTTTCAATTTTATGCAAGTAAGTTGTGGAAAATGTTAAATATTAGCAAATTATTCAGTATATTCTAGCTATATTAAATCCTTAAAATTTTTAAGTTGCTGCATTATTAAATTAGCTTTGCCTTTTCGCTTATAAATATCTAGTATAAGCTTATAATGTCAAGGTTTAAATATCTATACTATATTTTTATTTATATTGATTAAATTTTCCTTTAAAAAACTGTCCCCATCTATTAGTTTTTATAAATATATTTAAGCTCTTTTATTAAGCAAATTAAGCTGGAATTTAATTATATCATTTTATATTATATTTCCAAATTCTACAATTATATTTTATAATTGTTTGCTTTAATTCTAAAGATTAGATAGAAGGTGATTATGTGAATTATAAGAATTAACAATCCTTTTTTATTTTAACTGATTACATAATATGAAATTTAAGGTGATTTCTTATTTATATAGATCAAATTTATGTACTGTTTTACTAATGAAAAACGATAATTTTTTCTATTTCTAGTTTAGATTGAAATCATAGCTTAATTATTCTGACTATTTTAGATAATATCTTATCTTTAAATCAATTTATTCATACTTTTTTTGCATCTTTGGCGACACTATTTTAGGTGCTAAAATTATTTTTATACCGTTAAATTGATTTTCTTTATAAAAACTACAACTAATGTTCATTTTGAAGTGAAAATCGAGACAATTTTGGTGGAAAATGTAGGAGCTTTTTCTGGTTATTATCTGCAGTTTTTTAGTAAAGATCTCAATAAACTATTTTTTTAAACTTACTAATTTAATTTGTAGCGACACCAATTCTTTTTTTTTAATATTTTTACACTGCTTATTCTCATTCTATTAATTTGTAGCTTCTTTATGGCCGAATAAAGAAAATCAATCATTTTAAACTAGTTTAATTTATATCATATCTATATTTCTTTATATCATAAAAGGAATTTTTTTAGTGAAATAGGATTTAAAATATAAGAATTTCCCTGCTAACAAAAATTAAACAAATTATTGTTAATATCGCTAGAAATTTAGGTAATTAAGTTTGGAAACAGAATTTATCAAGTATGAGGATTGGAAATACATTCAATTGTAGCTTTTTTTAATAAAATATAAATAGGCAAGAAATCATTATTTATGAACAAAAGTGAGAAAAATATGGTAGAAGGTCCAAAAAGAATTTTTCAAACTCCATAGATAAAGGAGGGGGCCTGAGACTTCTAATTATTTTTCTATCATGTCATCTTTACTAAAATAATATTTTTCTTAATCTAAATAACTCACAAATTTAGAAAACTAAAGATAATTTTAAATTGAATAAGAAATTAAATCAACGGAAACTGATTAAAACTTTAATAAAATCTTAGCATTTCACTATCTAAACCACGAACTTGCAATTATTTGAAAAGTGAAAGATAAAAAATTATGTAAAAATTAGAAAAATGTTGGATAGCTAATTATAGAACAACTTATTATATCTATAGTAATCTAAAAAAGAAACTAAAATATTAAAGTAAAAAGTAAATTGTCAGAAAAAAGTTAAAAATCTGAAGAAAGATTAATCAACAATAAATCAAAGTTTAACGTCTTGGAGAAAAAAGAATAGAATCTTAAACCAAGAAATTAAAATGGAAGAGAAAAAGAAAGAAAAATAGAGGTAATTTATATTAGAAGGACTTTCAAGAAATCTATTTGTGCTAATCAAGATTCTCATATTCAAGTGATGCAAGGTATACAAGGATAAGACAAAAAGAAAAAGCGAGGGGTTTGAAGGGAATTGGCAACATTATATGCAAACAAGAACGGAAGAATACTGGAGTAAAATCTTTTAAGTAAGAGTCAAATTAAAAAAAAACTAGATGTCCCAAACATTTTTATTGAACTAACGGGACTAACTCTAATTGGTCATATCGAAAAGTTTAAATTCCTGAATATCCAAATTTTTTAATTTTGCCAATAAAAGATAAAAGATAAAATTTATTTTATAGTCATAGAAGAGAACTTCACAGCTGATTTACATTTAATTCTGTCTCTCCCAAACTAAAGAATTACGTAGGAATTTGTTAGTCCGCCATCCTTATCTTCCCCAAAAACTATTTGTCCTTCTGACTTCTACTTCAATTGCTATTCTATTCTTATATTCTTATGCTATAAAATTTCTTCCTATATTTTAATCCTGTTCTTACTGGTTAAAAGCAGAAAAGTTCGTCTAATATTTATTTCTTATTAATTCTTTCAATTTTAATTTTCTTTAAATGGAAATTCATCTTATTTACATCTTATTATTATTATTTAGATTCAATTTCTGTTGGAATGCTTGATTGCTAATCTTATATTTTTAAATTACTGCTTATTATTATTGTTATTTTCTTTAAGTTGTTTTATTTATATTGAAATTAAGAAATCAGAAATTAAAACATTTGAGGAACTAAATTAAATTATTTATAGTTCTATTCCAATTAAATTACTATTTTCGTTTAATTTTTATTGATTGTTTCTTCTATTGGTCGAATTATAGATCTAATCGTTCAATCAATTTTTCTGGTTTGTTTTATAGTGTTTCTATTCTTTATCTTTATTATTTTAATTCATATTATATATTAGTTATTTGTTACTGCATTGATTATGCGTAAGTTTCCTGGGATTTTTGTTTTTGTTTTTAATGAATGAGCTAAAAGAGGACTGATTTTTAGGTGCCATTTTATTTATAATAAACTAAATTTAATTATAGAACTCGCAGCACCTTGTTCTTTCCATTCAATATATGTCTGCTTCTTCAAGTAGTATTCAAGTAATAGAAATTCTTCTCTTATTAATTAAATATCTTCATAATTTTACTTAACATTATCTCTCTTTCTTTTGTTTCTACCTATCTACGCTTTATTAAATCTTTATTGCAAGCTTCCTTTATTTTTTCCTTACGTATCATGATAATTTTCATTTCTAATTTTTTCTTCTTATTCAAGCTTTTATAAAATCACAAAAACTATAATTTTTCTGCTCTATAGTCTTTTCCTATTTATTTTTTTCATTCATTTTTTTCTATGTATCCTTTTTCTAGTATATCTTTGATATAACATTTTATTATCAAGACAGATTTATCTTTTTACTCTTTTTAGAATCTAATGAATTTTTCGAATTTTACCGTACCTCATATTATATCAAATAGTTTCTTACTTATATCTCTACTCCTATTGCTCTAAGATTTTAAATACATTATTATCTTCCTTCTTTGTATTCTGAACAGTTTTCTATGATATGTCTTTCATTTTTTCTTGCTTCATTGCAGAAAGGGTATTGGCTTTTCACAACTAAGTGTCTTTCTTTTAAACAATCCTAGCTCCCATTACATCTCGTTCTTATTCTAAATATGTAGTATATTTCTTCCTTCCTGTTTTTATTTTATCTCAGGTAATTGGGTGGTCCAGCTACATATTCATCAATTAATGTTTTTCTATACACTAGAGTTGTTATCATTTACTCCATTCTTTCTCTATCTTCTACGTATATTCTATATTCTTAAATTGCGATTAATATTTTTCTTCCCTTTTTAATTATTATTAGCATAATCTATAAATATATATTTCCTCTATTTAGCTCTTATTTTATTGCTGTGCAATATTATTCAAATATAAAGTCTTCTTCTTTACTCAGTTCTAACAAAAAATCCCTTTAATATTTTCTTAGTTACCTATTAATCTACCGCTTAATTTCAACGTTTTCTGTCATAAATAATGTTTAAATTTCATAAATAAAGTTAATATTGTTCTCATTTTGCACTTAAAAAGGGACTATAATAATAATAAATAGTAAACTAATAATTTCAAATACAGTTATAAAATAATATACTACCTATATAAAAAGGAAAACAACAGTTCTTAATCTAATTTACTTCCAATAGCTTTACTAAATTGTCTCTTTAATTTTATAAGGCTATAACTTATCTGTTCTAGGGATACAGATTTAAGATAGTTATAATTAAAAAAGCTTAGTATGGGTTTATGTACTATGCAATCATTATTTAGTAAATTTTAACTTTCTAAACTATTAATTTTACATATTTTCCTTAAAAATAAATAGACACTTTGATTGATTTAGTAAACAATTTGAAAGTATTTGTAGAATCTACTTCTTATTATCTTGAAGACTTAAGCTTTCTCTAAGTTTATTTAGATTCTTAATTATAAAATAGATTAAAGCTTTTTATTGATGAATATCCTATAAGAACAAATAAATATAAAAACTCATACAAGAAAGAAGCCACATACCTGTACTTGCATTGTTATATTATATATTCTAAATATGGAAGACAACTTCGGACTGTAGGGTCTTCAATCTGGATGCTATCAAGGTGGACAGCCCTAATGGGATATGATTAATAAATTTAGGGTAGTACTAGAGAAGATTCGACTGACGGTGTAAACTTAGACAAAATTTTCTATTAGATCTCATCTCTGCCTTTCTATGTTGACTAACAAGGCAGTAGATTCAAGAATTAGAAGAAAAGATATGAAAGAGTTCCATTATTTTTGATTTATTATTTTGATATCTAATTTCAATGAATGTGATTATTTAATCAAGATTCAAGAATTTAGAATTTACAAGAAGTTCCCATTTGGAAATTACAGTGTCTCGAGATTGCGTTGCAAAAAATAATATTCGACAAGAGAACACTTTTAGTTCTTCTTTAACTAAATTCGTGACAAATCTAAAAATAATGGCGTCACATCAATCTATTATTATTTTTAAACAAAATTCCTTGAAAAAAGCAGAAAAAGCTAGAGTTCAAAAATATTTTAAGCATTTGTATTGTGAACTTTTAGTGATACCATAATTGTTTTGTTTGAAAGTTAAAAAAGCTTAAAATTTATTAAAGGAAACTGACATAAATTTTGAAAGACTAAAACCGACATTAACTGCAGTTAATAAGACTAGAAAAAAGAAAATAAAACTATTATTATTTTAAATCTAAACTAAGTTTATTATATAATATTAAATATAAAATGGCTTCTAAGAAATAACAGAACTTTGAACAAAACATTTAAACAGGAAAATTCTCTAAAAAATAAAAAAGCGAAATAATTACAATGAGTGAAAGTGAGAAATATGATTGATATGACGAACATTAACCACTTGGAAATCCAGAATTAAAAAAACTTCCTACACAAACTCAAATAGAAATATTATCTAAGTCATTAAAAGAGTTTATGTTTAAAAATAGATACCTCACTGATAAAGTAGAAAAATTAGAAAAACTAATAACGTCTTTACTTGAGAAAAAATATTAATAATCATAAGAAATAGAAAACAAACTGGAACAAAGAATTCTTTAAATTTAATAATAAATTCAGGTTACGGCATTTTCGATTTAACAGAATTAATCAGATCCTATGTAAATAGAAAATGAAGCCTCAAATTAAAATAAGCAGTAAACGTTTATTTAAAATAAGTAGTAAATTTAAATTAAATAAGTGTTACAGGAATAATAGGTTAAAAGAAGAATAAAATGCTACGTGTG
Organism: Loxodes magnus; assembly: GCA_946699065.1. Taxonomy (NCBI): domain Eukaryota; phylum Ciliophora; class Karyorelictea; order Loxodida; family Loxodidae; genus Loxodes; species Loxodes magnus. The sequence goes on along the minus strand of CAMPDV010000346.1, from coordinate 75,861 downwards.
CAATAAATAACACCAATGAAAATACTGCTACTAACTAAGCGAAATTTAAAGAAAGAATAAATAAGATATTTTTAGAAAACTATTTAGGATATATCCAACATAAAGCGGAAACATTTATAGAAAAAAATTATTTAATTAAAATCTTAATCCTTGGAGAAATAATTAGGAACACTACATGCAAGATGAAAACTATTCAGAATATTAAAGGATGGTGCGCTAATGAAGTTCTACACCGCCTAACTAAGCCTAGTAGAAATTCAAGACAAACTAATGGAGACAAGCTGATAGAATAGGTCAGATGGCTGACTACTAAGGCTTTAACAAAGCTTTTAAACTTTTAACTTTTTATATAAATAAAATAAATAAATAATAAATAAATTTGATTATAGAGCGCGTAGCTCCTCGTTGGTGCTCAGCTCTTTAATAAATATTTCAATACATGTCTATTTCTTCAAGTAATAGAAATTCTTCTCTTATTAGTTCTATATCTTCATCATTTTCTTCTTCATTATCTCTTGTTCTTCTGTCTTCTATTTATCTACGTTTTATTGATTTTTTGTTACATACTTTGCTAATTTTCGTTTCTAATTCTTTTCTTCTTAATCAAGCTTTTATAAACTCATAAACATTATCCTTTTCCTGCTCTGTAATCTTTTCTATTTCTTTTTTTCATTCAATTCCCTTTTCTAAGTATCCTTTTTTTTTCTAATATGTTTTTGATATAATCTTTTATTATCAAGTCAGTTTTAGCCTTTTTTACTCATCTTAGGCTCTAATGAATTTTCGAATTTGGCCGTACCTCATATTATATCAAATAGTTTCTTACTTATATCTCTACTCTTATTGCTCTAAGATTTTAAATACATTATTATCTTCCTTCTTTGTATTCTGAACAGTTTTCTATGATATGTCTTTCATTTTTTCTTGCTTCATTGCAGAAAGGATATTGGCTTTTCACAACTAAGTGTCTTTCTTTTAAACAATCCTAGCTCCTATTACATCTCGTTCTTATTCTAAATATGTAGCATATTTCTTCCTTCCTGTTTTTATTTTATCTCAGGTAATTGGGTGGTCCTACTACATATCCATCAAATCATGTTTTTTTATACACTAGAGTTGTTATCATTTACTCCATTCTTTCTCTATCTTCTACGTATACTCTATGTTCTCAAATTGCACGATTAATGTTTTTCTTCCCTTTTTGGTTATTATTACCATCATCTATAAATATATCTTTGTCTTCAATTTTTAATTCTAATTTTATTGTCTTGCAGTATTTTTCAAATATAAAGTTCTCTTCATTACTTAGGTAATCCATCTACTGTTTTTCCTTAGTTACCTATTATTCTGCCTCTTAATCTCAGCGTTTTCTGCCATAGGTAATGTTTAAATTTCATAAATACAGTTCGTGTTCTAGCATCTCATTTTACACTTAGAAAGGGGCATCTATAATTGCTCGTAAAGATTTTCTCTATATTATTTCTAATTGCTCCATCACTTATTTTCCTACAAATTATTCACAATATGGGATAACTTCTGTCCCATAGCTGAATACTGAGCTTACAAACGTTTTTATCATTATTCCTGCATTATATGGTGTTAATCACTTATTCATTGTTATTTTACCCAGTATTCATGTTTACATCTTTTATGCTGCTTCTAGTCTATTCTCCATGTGTTTTTCAAAGCTGATGGTCTCTTCTATTATATGCCCTAGGTACTAGAAGGACGTTACTCTTTCGATTCTTAAATTTCCCACCTCAATAGTATTGCCTATATTTTCTCAGTTTCTATTTTCTGCTGCTTTTCATATAATTCATTTTGTTTTATCTGCAATTTCCAATTTGTATTTTTCTGCCCATGAGGTTAAATTTTTGATTACTTCCTCTAATTATTCTCATTCACTTATTAAGGCTAGGTCATCTGCATATGCAAAACATCCTGCATATATTTCTTGTGTTCATCCTCTTCGTTTTTAAAGTCTATCGTAATTCCTAGCTTTTAATCTTCCAAGCTATGGAGGAGTCTTGCTATTATTAAGTTAAATAGTCTTGGCGACGTTATGCTTCCCTGTTTTAGTCCTTTATTTGTCGAAAATGATTTTGTTATTTATTCATTGATTTTAAGTTTAATTTCTTCTTCACAGTAGAAGTTTGCTAGGAGTTTAATTATCTATTCCGGTACTTTTAGATCGTTTAGGATTTATCATATATCTTTTCTTTGCCCCGAGTTGCACACTTTTTTAATATCAACAAATATTACGAAAACATCTTTTTTGTTCCGTATTGATCATTCCTATACTGTTCTTAGGTTGAAAATTTATAGTGAGCATGATTTTCCTTTTGTAAAGCCATATTAATATTCGCTTTCATCATTATGCAGATATCCTTGTAGTTGCTAGAAAATTCATGCATCTACTATTTTTAAAGCATGATTCAGTAAAGAGATTGGTCTATAATTCATCGGGTTCATCTGTCCTCCTTTTTGTATATTAATATTATGTATTATTATTACATCTCTTAAGGTATTACTCCCTCTTAAATCATCTTAGCTATCATTTTACATATTACTTCTGTTAATTTTTTCCCGCCTGCTAATATTGTACCTACTTGTATTTCATCAGATCCTGCTGCTTTTCATTTCGCCAATTAGTTGATGTTTTCTCAAATTTCATATTCGTTTACCACTATTTATCTCTTGTTTAAGAATTTAGTTGGTAACATATTATCGCCATCTTCATACAGTTTCTATCATTCATCCCTGAAAGTATTAACATCTTCTTTTGATTAGGGTACTCATTAATTATTTTTCTATTAAGTAAGTTTTTTAGTTTCTTCCATATATCTGTTAGATTTCCTTTATTTACATTGTCCATAAATAGGTTTAGTTAGTTTCTTTTATGTTTTTTTCTTGATTAAATGTATTATTATCTTACTCTTTGGTATTCTCTTTGATTCTCGTTTTATTGATTTTAATTTATTTGTTCTCTGTTCTTTACCCTTTATTTTAATTGTTTGCTGCATTTTCTAAAGATTTTATTACACTATCTTGTTGTTTCTAAATATTTATATATCTTAAAGTTTTATGTTTTAAATTTTCCACATACCATTTAAACTCCTTCTTATATCTTCTTCTTTCATCATTTATAAGTCTATGTGCCGCTTAGGTTATCAATTTCTTCTTCTTAGAGATTTTCTTGTATAAATCTTTCAAATTTTTCTTATATCTCTTTTTTCTTTAATAGTAGGTAGTTTATTTTTCTATCTATAATAATGACAAGTAATTTACTAAATATCAGATAAGCAGATAAATACATTTACTAGTTGCATTATGTAAGTAGCCTCTAAATAAAGGATAGGCATTTCAAGAGCTAATAATTTGCTTTCTAGATATAGACCAAAGCGTCCACTAAACTTTAGAACTATTTGTTGGATTTTTACATAGAAAAGCTAAATAAGGAAGAGAAATTACTCTAAGATTTGTGTTTACAGGATTAAAAAAACGATAAACTAATCACGAAGAATAATTCCAAAGTAAGCTTTCAGTTAATCGTTTCAATACTAAAAGAATATTATTTTATTGATTTTAATTAGATTTATTTGAGCATATTTTATTTAATAGTTGATAGATTTTAGTTAAATAATTAAAAGAAAGGTGAGAGCCAGATTTTGAACTGTTTGATTATATCTCCAAACCTAAGTAGATCCCTGGTTGAATTCAAGTCTTTGAAGGAAACGCATCTGGAGATAATCCGACTTTGATATGGGCTTGAAATCTATGATAATGGAATATGCATTCAATGGACATGTTAATCCCTGTTTACAGAAGCTGATAATGAGAATTTTCCTGTTATATCTATTAAAAGGCAGTTAAGAGAATACAGCACTTTGAAAGCAGGACTATCCTCCAGCTCTAAAAGTTAATAATTAATTAAAAGTTTTTATTTAGAAAGAAGCATCAAAAAAAATGGAGTCTTAAAATCTTGTTCCTGGCTTTTTCTTGAGCAATGAAGAGAAAAAAGCTCTAGAGAAAAAGCAGGCATAAAAAAGTATCAAGAGTCTTCTTCTCCTCACTTACAAAACTAATAAAGAACCTAATAACTATAGCAAGCACCCCTAAATTAATAAAAAGAAATGAATCTAATATAATAACAGGAAAAGAATTTCCATCAAAGATAATTAAAAAGGAAATCAATATTTAACAGTTAGTATTTGAGGTGTCCAATCTCTAGGAAGAGATTAAAGTGCTTAAGTTGGAAAATTAAGAACTAAGAAACTTATTATCGCTTGGATAAGATAACTTAGAGATTAGAATTATAAATTAAGAAAGGGAACTCCAAGCATATTGGAACATTTAAACTGAACATAAATAAGAAACAGCAAGGCTTTGAAATATCGTATAAAAACAAGAGTTGGAGTTTATTAAGCAAAAGAATATTAGCACAAACATAACTAATTAGACAAATTAGATGGAATTAGAATAAAAAGAGGTTATAAATCGAAAACCAATCAGGTAAGTAAGGAAGAAATGCTACTACTGTAAGAGTAAGTGACATTTGTACAAGAATCGCTAAAAATTTTAGAATTTCAATAAAAAATTTTGGCGCAAAGAATAAGAAAATCACTAGAGGCTCTATTGCAAATAGCATGGAGCTATTACAGAAGAAAATGATGTGAAGTACCTTTTGAAATAATAAGAACAAGAAATCAAAGAAACTGAGAAGACCTTAGTGAAGATAATTTCATTAGAAAGTCAAGAATGATGAGAAGTGTTGCTGATAAAACAACTTATTTTAAACAGTGTCCAGATTGGCACTGTTGAACATTTTAATTTCATTATCATTATCATTATCATTTAGAAAGAAGCATCCATTTTGTAAGATATTGCATTTAACACTGCTTAATTTACTGTAAATATATAAATGAATGCATTATTTTATTTAACTCTGGTATTTGACATACTTTAACTACCAATAATTTAGCAAACATTTCGATTAGAAGTAAAATAGAAATATTTAAAAGAATACATTTTTGACAACTGCGTAAAGAGTAAATTATAAAAAGACAATGATTTAGCGTTTATTCTAAAGATATCTTTAGCAAATAATGCTGAAGTATATTTAAAGAAGATTTTTATTTTATTTATAAACTGATAACATTTTCTATAAGTTTCAATAAGAATTCAGTATGCACATCTAACTCTAGCTATGATACCGTCTTTATATTACCAAAATTTGCAAGGATTTTACCATAATTTCGATTGTAAATATTATTAAGATATTATTTAGTTATTTTTAATTTTTAGGTTTGAAAGGAAAATTTGAAAAGAGGATATATATATGATAAAATTTGAAAAGTAAGAACCTATAAAAAACTTGTTTGCTAAATTGATAAGTTCAAATATTATTTTATTACATTTTTTTAATTTTGAAGCATTAAATGAGCTAGAAGATGCTTTAAAAGAATCCATTATCTAAATAATAATAAAAATAAACGGTATAAAATTGAAAAAATAATAAAACCTTGTTAAAGCAAGGAGAGAAGTTGAAAGATAATGAAGAATTTTAATATTCAACATAATTTAAATATTTATAGCATTTTTTAAATAAATTTGATTTAGCAAATAAAGAAAATTACTCATTATATTTAAATTTCGTATATATAATATGCAAGGAAATACATATAAAGATTTTATAAAAGTTTAATGGTAAATCTTTCACAAATTTTTTATTTCTACTGATATTATTTGTATCTTTTTATCAATCTGATCATCTCCCGAATTTCTATCAATGATTGGGTAGAATTCATATGTATCAAAAGGAATATTTGAATATGCTATTCCTCCATTTCTTCCATTAGCTGCATATTCTAGTGTATTTTATTATGTGTTAATTATCATTTCAAGTATTTCTCCCTTTTATATATTAAAATTATATTACTTACCCGATCTATTATTCATTAATGAAGTACTATTTGTATTAACTATCAATCCATATCCCTAATTCTTGTGAACGAAAAAATAATCATGCTAAAAACTTTATTCAATTGCACATATTCCGAATATAAGAGGATAAAAATCTCCAGCAAATTTTATTTTATAAATTTTATTTTTAGTTAATTTGGCTGTCATAGCAATACCAATTGGACATTGTTTTGGAAAAGTTGCAGTTTTCATATCATTAGAAACTATAATACTTTTATGTTTCTTTTAAATATCAAATTTAAACTATTCTTATAGACTTTATACTGCTATCTCTTTTAATAATAAATCTTAATATTTTTATTATTCTTATTATACTTTTTCATTTTAAATTGTTAGTTCCTATATTCTTTATTTTAAATCATTTATTTATTTATTTAAATCATTTATTTATTTTTTGTATTCTTCTTCTTACTTTAATAAATTATTACTTAGTTCATTTATTTTCTGATCCTTCTGATATATCAAAACTTTTTTTTATTCTACCTATTTAACTAAATCTTTTATTTTTATTTCTTACTATTTTATCTATAAACTTATATTTTGATTTTCCTCTTTTACTTATTTGTTATATATATCTTGACATATAATATTAAATACATTTTCAGTCACTTCTTAAGTTATTTTCTAAGTTTCTTCTTCTTTTGTCAAAGTAATATCTTCTTCTTTGTTCCCTTTAAATTTGTTTTCTAGTTGTGAAATCTATAATTTTTTATTATCGCATTATTCGATTGTTTGCTCCTGCATTTTTACAAGCTTATCTCATTCTAAATTTAGTATTTCAATTTTTATTAAGTTATTAAATACTCTTTTTGATAAATTTTTATATTTAGATAATTTTTCGTTAAGTCACTCGCTGCAAATCGTTTCAATTTATTTTCGATGACTAATCTCAAACTATTTTGCACTCTATCTAGCTATAATCTTTTAAAAATGAAGTTAATTTAATAATTAGTTTTGATTCTACTTTCTTTAACTTAAATCCATTTATTATTATAAAGATGCTAAACTTCCCTTAATTTAATTCTAAAGCTAGATAATTTTATCTTCAATTAATATAGATAAATGTCCTTTGTGCTAAGTTAGAGCACATTATCCGCATATTTTATCATTATCTTACAAACAAAGGGATTTAAATTTTTCATTATGTTTAATACATAAATCAGTATCTTTTTCTTATAGTTGTTCTGGTTTTTCTTGAGGTTTATTTAAATTATCTTTAATCATATTTTCTTATTATCCAGGATCTTACGTTCCTTTTTAGTTAGGAATGGGTAATTCCTCAATTGAACGTAATGTTTTCTTTTTGTGCTTCTTACATTTAATAACACCTAAAAGGTTAAGCATTATTAGCAAGCATTTTTCGCATTAAATGCACTAACACTCCAGGACTCTCGGTTTCCTCAACATCTCATCAAAATTTTCCTTACAACCCTCACATTAATCTTTTTACATTTTATAAAAAATAGAGCAAAATTACTTAAAAATGCAAATTACAAAATAAATTATTTATGAACATTCCTTACAAAAGAAATACCTTATGAAATGATTTAAAACTAAACTTGTTTCTAAAGTAATTAGCTTATTATGAAATAAAATATAAAATAAATTTTTTATTATATCATTCTCAAATCCATCTAGCACCTCATAGAATAAAGCCCTTTTTGACTCTAAATTGATATTTTATATCTAACCCTTTGCTATTATTTAGAGATACTTTTATGAGTTGGTAATACAAAATTAAATTTATAATTATCTTCTTTTTATTTTTTTAATTTGGCTAACTAACTTAATATCTTCAATCTAACTGTGATATAACTAAGAAAATGAATGAAGATAAATTAAATAAAAGAAAGCACTTAAAAGTATAATATTAAAATAAATACTTAGGTATATAATAGAAAGAATCTTTTAATCACTTTTGTACTTTAACTTAATTCTTATTTTCCTTTAGTTGAACTTTAAAATTTTATTGGCTATTATGGTAATTAGGATTTAATTATTTTTTTTCTTTTTTTTTTTGGTTTTAAAGTCTAATTTCTTGTTTTGCTATTAACTTAACCTTATTAATAATGAAGGCTATTTTTGCCAATATACTTTCAAGAGAAAACTAAAAGTTGAAAAGTTTAATAGAAACATGAAATAAATGCAATAATCATCTAAAGTTTGGAAAGCTCTAGATTATCCTTAATTTAATGCTAGTAGCAAAATTATCACATCAAACAATCTTTTCTTTTATTAATGCAAGTTTAATAAATCCATTTAGTATTCAACTGATTTCTTTAATCAGCTTAACACTTCAATCAAATATCTAAAATATAAGATTTTTTAATTTTCTCTTAAGTTTTTTCTTTAATTAGTTGAGAATCTAAAAGTAAACTAAATCTTATAGGATTATAAATTTTAAAGGTTAATTGTAAGATTAAAACTAAAGAAGCTATTAAGAACACTTATTACATTTAAGCCTTACTAACAGAATAGAGTATCAAACATAATATTAATAAATGATAAGTTCTTTTCATGTATTTTACCTTTATAGGATATTTTTATATCAGTAGCTTTTTATTAATAAGTACACACAAAATGATTCTAAAAATAGGATTTAAGTTATTAAAATTTTATTTACATAGGTAAAAAATAAAAATAGAGGTACTCAAAGAGTAAAGTTATCAAATATCTATATATATCAAGAAGCATTTTTAGCTTTATAATTTAAAACTATAAAGAAAATAAAATTTAAGCTATGTAAAAGAGAGTCAATCTAAGAAACTCTTACAATAAACTTAATGATATAAATTTAAAAAGAAGGCTAAAATTAAAATTTTAGCTTATGAGTCTTTAAAGTTTCAACTAATAAACAAATAACTAAATTTCAATTTTTTTCTAAAGTATGTTTAAAGATTCTGAAAATTATGCGTCGTGAGAAAATAATTTTAGAAAATAGGAGAAACTAAAAATTGGTTGCTAATCTAAATAACTTTAGTCCTAATAGTTAACTTCTGCTACTAAACATTTTGTTTTCTTTAAAATTTTGCTGACTAAATATAGCAAGACATTTGAAATTAATCCTAAACTAGCTTTTTACAGGTTTGAATGCTATCCAATAAAGTATAAATTCAAAGAGATTCTTTATTTTAAGAGTCAACTTAATTTCTAGTATTAATAATTGTTTTATATATCTTAAGATTTCTATTCAAATCAATGGTATAAGCAAAATATGTTAAATAAAAGTTTATAATAGAATCTTAATAATTAAGCTAAGTAAAGCCAAATATATTATGCTAAGAGATATCTAAGGGATTGGCAAAGCTTTTTAATAAAGTTCTAGAATTCAGAATTAAGAACAACTTAATCTGGAAATTCTGGATAAAAGATTATAGTAATTTAGAGCTATCAATTAGTTTTATAGATTATCTAGTAGTGAACATATTAAATAATTTAATTAAGTCAAAAGAAAAATAACCAAATCAGATAGAAAAGTTAAAGTATAAAATATTTATTAAGCAAAGGCAATTTAGTTTTAAGTTAGAAAGAGCCACAATAAAAAGCAAATCAACTAGACAAAGAAAAAATTTAATTTCTTATTTCTTTCGGAAGAATAATTTTTGATGAGAATATATTAGCCATAGTCCTATTCTTGCTATTTTATTTCGATATAGTTATAATATATCTGAAAGAAAATTAAAAAGAATATTAATTTATATCTATCAGATAGTTTTGTAGTTTGGGGCTTTGCATATGATTTAATAGAACTTTTTTGTTCATAAACTTAATGCATGCCATAATTTAAGTTCTCTCTTGAATAAAGCTTAGTATAAAGCTTAAAAATGTGAAGTAATTACTTTTATAAAAAAGGAAAGTAGATCAAGCAATTTAAACGTTAGAGGCTAACACAGCATATAAAAAGAAATAATTACTTGACTAGGATATATGTTAGAGGAAGAGTAATCTCTAAACTCCACAGTGCAACAAAAACTTTTTATTTTAAATAACAATCTCGGAAACTATTACAATGCTGTCTAATTATGGAGTTATATTTTCACATAATTTTAAAACACTTTGAAGAATTTTGCTTTACTTAAAGCAGAGTATGATGGTGATATTACATCTAAGACTAGTTTATCAAAACTTAAAGGAATATATAAAATAATTAAACCTCAAAAACTTATATCAAGAATGACCTTTAAATCTTCTTAATCTTCATTTAATGAGTCTTGCATTACTGATTTAAGCTGGCTTTCTTTTGTGTACTTGGAAGTTACGAAGATAGTTGCTCAAGTATTTTTATGATTATTTCAAATGCATTACTTCCTTATATATTACATATTTATCACTGTCTTTGTTTTCATGGTACAAAAGTTTCAAGATTGAACGCTAATTTTGCCAGATTATTTTTTTACTTTTTCTTAACTAGAGTAATGAAGCATTGCTTTGCTTCTAATACTTTTAGAAGATTCTAAAATATAAACTATTATGTAGATTCAATAAGCAAGCATTTATAATTTACAAAGCAATAATAAATTTTATTTATAGTAAAAGATAAGAACTAGAAATTCATTAAGTATTAAAAGGCTTAATTTATTGAGATAATACATTTATACAACAAAAAGAAAGTAACCATAATAAAAATAATACAAAAAACGTTAGGAGTTCTTGAAAATCTTTTAACCTCTCTCCCACCGGCCTATGATTGCTCCAGAGGCTATAATTTAAAGTTTAAAAGTTTCTATTTTTCCTCTCTATCTTGTTTACTGACTCTTTATTATAAGCGGGTCTAGAAGGTTTTCCATCCTACATTTCTATCAAATCTTACTTATAGTTCCATCCCCTTCCTCTTGTAAATGTCTCCATTCTTGCTACAACAAAGTTTTGTTCAGTCAGATTTTTTCTTATATCTTTTCTTACCAGAAATCCTTACTTCTGTTGGACTTTTACGTTCCGATATAGATGTTGTTTGTTTCCGCAGCAGAAGCATTTTTTTGCTTGGTATTTGCTTTATCAGAAGTTGAGATTATGGTTCAACGACCATTGGGATTTATCAAATATTCAGCTGTTCCTTTCTCGCTTTTTTAGGAGTTAAATCTCCTATTCTTTATTTCATAATCAGATCTTTATGCTTGGTCATGTTCTTATCCAAGTGGCTTTGTATGTTGTATAATATATCCATTTAGTACTCTTAGTTATCTATACAAGATTCGTCGAATTCGTTCTTTCCTTCCCGCTCAAACATTATTTTTTCGTTCAGATATTTAATCTTTAACCTCTTCCTGGAGGTTCAACATCATCAATGCAAGCTATGTTATGACAACTAGCTCAGAATTTAAGTTAAGAGATCATACCTAGCCATACATTACCATCTCTTGCTACTTTCGAGATATCTCTTCCGTGCTAGGAGTTTGAGGAGTCTTTTGCTGTTGATTGATTAGTTTTAAAGAAGTTGAAAGGTAAGATTAAGGTTTTTGCTGATAGGAAGGTTAGAATAAAAAGTGTGATTGGAAGAAGTGACATCTCACTTCCTCTCTTCTTTTTTGACTTAGGAAGATATGGTATAGAAATCCTATCGAATCCCTGGAATTTTTAAAGAATGTAAGCTTAAGAACTTAAAAGCACTTTTGAAAACTACCACAACTATATAATAAGTGAAAAGATTAAAAAACACTAAAAATCTCTTTAATGTTTAGAGTTCAAATGCAAAAAAGGAAATTAAAGGCTTAATTCCAAAATAAAAAATTAAGTTATAATAATATCTCACTTTAGCAAAAGATTTATTGTATTCAGTTTCTAATTTAAATCACATGCTTCATTTTATATAAGCTTATTAATGCTAAAATTTACCCTCATTTGCTTCTTTAACTTCTCGCTTTAGAAAATTTAATAAAAGAAGAAAATTCAAAGATATAATCGAATAAAAAAGAATTTTATCTAAATTAATTATTGAATTAGAACATCTAAATGTAATATATCTTACTTTTAACTTTATTGCTAACTATCTTTTTATTATTTTAAATATATTTAACTATCGATGAGACTCGTACCAATTTATATATTTTTAATAAGCGAACAATTATTTCTATATTTTATAAACATACTTATATATAAAGAAAATTCTAACTTAAAATTATTAATTTATAATGGTAAATCTTTCACAAATTTTTTATTTCTACTGATACTATTTGTATCTTTTTATCATTCTTGCTATCTCCTGAATCTCTATCAATGATTGGGTAGAATTCATATGTATCAAAAGGTATATTTGAATATGCAATTCCTCCATTTCTTCCATTAGCTGCATATTCTAGTGTATTTTATTTAGTATTTATAATCATTTCAAGTATTTCTCCATTTTATATATTAAAATTATATTACGTGCTCTAATTATTATTCTTTATTTAAGTTCCATTTGTATTAACTATCAATCCATATCCCTAATTCTTGTGAACGAAATAAGAATCGTATTAAAAACTTTATTCGATTGCGTATATTCCGAATATAAGAGGATAAAAATCTCCAGCAAATTTAATTTTATAAATTTTATTTTTAGTTAATTTGGCTGTCATAGCAATACCTATTGAATATTGTTTTGGAAAAGTTGCAGTTTTCATATCGTTAGAAACTACAATATTTTTATGTTTCTTTTAAATATCAAATTTAAACTATTCTTATAGACTTTATACTGCTAACTCTTTTAATAATAAATCTTAATATTTTTATTATTCTTATTCCATTTTTTCAATTTAAGATCCAAATTCTTATATTCTTTTCTTTAAATCATTTATTTATTTATTTAAATCATTTATTTATTTTTTATATTTTTCTTCTTACTTTAATAAATTATTACTTAGTTCATTTATTTTCTGATCCTTCTGCTATATCAAAACTTTTTTTTATTCTACCTATATATCTAAATCTTTTATTTTTATTTCTTACTATTTTATCTATAAACTTACATTTTGATTTTCCTCTTTTACTTATTTGTTATAAATCTCTTTACATATAATATTAAATACATATTCAGTCACTTCTTAAGTTATTTTCTAAGTTTCTTCTTTTTTCAAAGTAATATCTTCTTCTTTGTTCCCTTTATATTAGTTTTCTAGTTGTGAAATCTATAATTTTTTATAATCACATTATTCGATTGTTTTTTCCTACATTTTTACTAGCTTATCTCATTCTAAATTTATTTCTTCAATTTTTGTTAAGTTATCAAATATTTTTTTTCATAGATTTTCATATTTAGATAATTTTTCGTTAAGTCACTTGCTGCAAATAGTTTCAATTTATCTTTGATGATTAATCTCAAATTATTTTGCACTCTATCTAGCAATAAATTGGTAAAAATGAATTTTATTAAATAATTAGTTTTGATTCTACTTTCTTTAGCTTAATTCCATAGATTTTTATAAAGATGCTAAACTTCCCTTAATTTCATTCTAAAGCTAGATAATTTTATCTTCAATTGATATAGATAAATGTCCTTTGTGCTAAGTTAGTGCACATTATCCGCATATTTTATCATTATCTTACAAACAAATGGATTTAAATTTTTCATTATGCTGTTTGCAAAAATAATTTTCTTTTCCCTGCAATTAATCTTTACTATCATATATTTAATTTTAAGCATAAGTATTCAAATCTTAAAACTATTTAGGTTCTAATAATCCTCTTAAGCTTAGAACTGGTAATTCATCAATTGAACGTTATGTTTTCTTTTTATGTTTCTTACACTCAACAAAACTTTAAAAGTTAATCATAATTAACAAACAATTTTAGCATAGAACGCATTAACACTCCAGGACTCTCGGTTTCCTCCACATCTCATCAAAATTTTCCTTACAACCCTCACATTAATCTTTTTACATTTTATAAAAGATAGAGTAAAATATCTTAAATACTCAATTACAATGTAAATGAATATAATACTTTATTATAATGAATCCATCAATGAAAATATCTAACATTTTACTTGTTTATAACATATTTAGCTTTATACTCAATAAATTCTAAAATAAATGTATAAAAGTTAAATCAATCTGCTAGTTAATATTATCATTTTATATCATAAATATTGCTTGTTTATCTAATCCTTTGCTGTTATTAAAAGATGCTTTTATGAGATATTAATTAAAAGTTTAACTCATAATTATATTCTTTTAATATTTTAATTGAATAACTAACTTAGTACCTTCCAATTAACTTAGAGTAAAACTAAGAAAATGAATGAAGATAAATTAAATAAAAGAAAGCACTTAAAAGTATAATATTAAAATAAATACTTAGGAATATAATAGAAAGAATCTTTTAATCACTTTTATACTTTAACTTAATTCTTATTTTCCTTTAGTTGAACTTTAAAATTTTATTGGCTATTATGGTAATTAGGATTTAATTATTTTTTTCTATTTTTTTGGTTTTAAAGTCTAATTTCTTGTTTTGCTATTAACTTAACCTTATTAATAATGAAGGCTATTTTTGCCAATATACTTTCAAGAGAAAACTAAAAGTTGAAAAGTTTAATAGAAACATGAAATAAATGCAATAATCATCTAAAGTTTGGAAAGCTCTAGATTATCCTTAATTTAATGCTAGTAGCAAAATTATCACATCAAACAATCTTTTCTTTTATTAATGCAAGTTTAATAAATCCATTTAGTATTCAACTGATTTCTTTAATCAGCTTAACACTTCAATCAAATATCTAAAATATAAGATTTTTTAACTTTCTCTTAAGTTTTTTCTTTAATTAGTTGAGAATCTAAAAGTAAACTAAATCTTATAGGATTATAAATTTTAAAGGTTAATTGTAAGATTAAAACTAAAGAAGCTATTAAGAACACTTATTACATTTAAGCCTTACTAACAGAATAGAGTATCAAACATAATATTAATAAATGATAAGTTCTTTTCATGTATTTTACCTTTATAGGATATTTTTATATCAGTAGCTTTTTATTAATAATTACACACAAAATGATTCTAAAAATAGGATTTAAGTTATTAAAATTTTATTTACATAGGTAAAAAATAAAAATAGAGGTACTCAAAGAGTAAAGTTATCAAATATCTATATATATCAAGAAGCATTTTTAGCTTTATAATTTAAAACTATAAAGAAAATAAAATTTAAGCTATGTAAAAGAGAGTCAATCTAAGAAACTCTTACAATAAACTTAATGATACTTAGTTAATTTATTAAGAGGCTAAATTCAATATGCTATATTTATAAAAATTTCATTATTTTAAACTAATATGCTAGTAAATGAATTTCTTACCTACTTTTTAAAATAAAATTAAGATTAAAAGGTTATACTCAGGGGTAGGTAAATTTGAAAGCATTAAATGCTATGAAATATAGTATTAGGAATAGCTTAGATTTGGCTACTAGTCTAAATAATATATTTAGCTTTAAAAACTTAATAGATAACTCCTGACTTAAATGGTTAGTAGCTAGAAATTTTGCTGACTATGGGACGTCAAGACAAGTACTTGCAAGACCATGAGTGGTGACACATATTCAGTATATTAATGGCTTTATCCAGTGATTCAGAGTTAATCATATCGGGAAGTAGAGATACGGCGGAGTTACTTTGGGACGTCAAGACGGGTACCTAAATATAAAAATAAATTTAAAGCTACTCCTACATTTTTTCAAGTTCAGATGATTTTTAATAAAACTTAAAAACAAATTTTTTCTTTAAATTTTGACATTAACTCTGATTAAGTACTTATATATATTCTAAATAGATGAAAAAGATACCTCAAATTAATAATATAATTGAATATGCTAAATGAAAACTCATAGTAGAATTCGGATAGCATTTTGAAGCTAAAATAAGGAGCATTTGGCTAAAAATCGTTAAGAGCTTTGGTAATTTTTTTAATTTAATTCCAAAATTATATAACTAAAGCTAAGCTTAAGCTCAAAACTTGTAAATATGAAAAAAATGTAATTAAATCTAATTTTATTTTTTTTGATTATCCATTGAGTGAAGATATTAAATGCTTTAAATAGAGCACAAGAAAAAGAATCAAATTAATTAGAAAAGTTAATGCATAATCAAAGATTTAACTTAGCGCTGACTATTATCTTCTGTTTGAAATAGCTACAAGAAAAACGAAATCAGCTAGATATAGAAAAATGTAGTTGCTTCTTTTGGGATAGATAATAGTATGTGAAAAAATTCAATATCACACACATAAATAAAAACTTAAGCAAAATACTCTAAAAAAATCAAGCTAGACGTATAAAGATAAAAGAAGAAAATCACAAAAAATAGATTTCTGCTCTCACACATTTATAAAAGAAAGAAATAAACTAAAGTATAGAAGCAATACTTAGTATATTAGCAATACCCACTTAATTTTAAAATTTCAGCTATTTATTTATGAATTTATATTAAATTAAATTAGACTTAATATAAGTTTTTTATAGCTTAATAATCATAAATATTAATACAAATAAAAGAGAAATTAAAAAATAAAATAATACTAAATAAATTAAATAAGCATAAAGCTTTAAATAGCTAAAGTCTCTTTTAGATTATTAATACTTTAGACAGAGAGTTGAACCTATTTTATGTTACTTTAAAATGGAATTTATATAATTAGCTACAGGAAGTAATAGCCTAAGAATAAACTGTGTGAAAAAGAAATTAGAGTGAGTCTAAAATATAATATATCATAACTACAAAAGTTGATTTTAGCCTTTTTTTAAACTTTTTTTCCGAATAACTGAAATTAAAATTTTTTAGTGTGATGTTTTATATAAACATTGTTAAAATTAAAATTATCTAATTATATTAAAAAATATTTAATTAGATATTTACTTATTATGTTTCTTTCTTTTAGTCTTATTAAAAGGTATAATATATGATTGCTTGTCTTATGTTAAAAATTAAATTTAAAGTGACTAAAATATGTTGAAAGGCTTAAATCTGCAGAATAATTTAAAAAATTAAAGTAGCAAAATTAACAACTGTAAGAAAAGCTTAAAATTCTCTTTCAAGCAACATTTTTATATTTTCTCCTTTATAATTATAATTTTATACCCATTTTTCTGTATTAAAATTTTTAAACTAGCATATAGAAATTATTATCTGAGCAAACTAATTTATACTTACTAAATTTATTATTTAGAACCTTAATTTGATAACATTATGATATACCTTAATATACTTCTTTACATCCTTTTTCATCTAAGCTTTTTGAACGTTTTAAGTAAGAGCTTAGATTCTATTTTGGTTGTATTACTAATTATTATATAAGTATATAGATTTAATAATTAAATCTACTTTTATAATCTGGATTAAATATGAATCCTGAAGATAGTACACAACTTTCGATCAAAATTGATTTGAAATTATAATGTGATAGTTCATAAATTATAGAGTCTTAGTAAACTATTGAAAATCAAGATCAATCATTGCCTTTTTAGACAGATGGGGAATAATTATGCGTAATCAAAGAAGTTGAAATCTCTTAATTTAGAACATAAGAACTTAACTATACTAACATATCATTCTCACAAAACCAGTAGTAAAATATCTTTATACCAGCTTAGCACTTAAATTATAAATAAGTAAAGATAGTTCCTCTGCATCTAATTTAGAATCAGCAGAATCCATAAATAGAACAATCTCGAAATAACTTTTAATAATTTATTGCTTAATTTCCTGCCAAAATAGATGAAAGTGATTAACAATGTTAAAGTTAATAAAGCTAAATAAGTAACACACAGCTAAATTAAAGAAAACTCTCAGAAGAATAATTTAAAGGAGTATTAAAATTAGGGTTCATAAGAAAAGTATATGGAATTTTGCTTTGCTAATTACTTGTTACTGTTAGTATATGTGCACTTGCTGTGTTACTACGTGAAGAATGGAAAAAGTTTGTTCAAAAGTAATGGTGACTATCTTTTATTTGTTGCGTTGTAGCATTTGTAATCGAGGTTATGCTTTTATGCTGCAAACATTAAGCAAGAATCTTTCCTAGAAATTACATCGCTCTCTTAGTATTAGTAAGTCTTTAATTTAGACACTTTGCTAGTCTTATCTTGTAGCGTGCCTTTGTGCTGTTTCAAATCCATTTCTTGTTTTAGTTGCTGCTGCAGTAACTTTAGCGGTAGTATTTGCTTTAACTATTTATGCTTGTTCGGTAATTTGATAATACAGACTAAGAATGATTTTTCAATTGCAAAAGGAGTTATAATATCCCTTATTTTAATATTGCTCTTCTATTTTCCTCTAGCTTGTTATCTTGACAACAATATAAAAAGAATTATAATACTAGGACTGTTATTAATTTTATTTGGAATGATTTTAGTTTATCATACCTAGTTAATAACCTAAGAAGACAATTTTTTGACATACGATGATTATATAGTAGGTGCGTTGCTTATATACGTCGATATAATAGTTATATTCGTTCTCCTTATCACTTTTATTGCAAGTATCTTAAAATGTTGGGCTTAGAGTTGAGTTATAGATTTATAATAAATCAATATTTTAATTAATGATTTTTATACGTATTCTACAAAGAGTTAGCTTATATAATGAAAATTATAATACTTAGTTATAAGTACAATGCTTTTTATATATTATGATATTTTAATATATTTAATTCAACTTTTCCATAATGTGGAAGATAAATATGGTTACTTATTCTAAGTGATATTTAGAATGGAAGTGCTTAATTATTCATTTCTCGTTTCTTCTCTCTAACTCTAAGATATATTTGAGGCTTTTCTTACTCCTTTAATATATAATGTTAAGTTATTTAATGTATAGGCAGTTTTTAACAAGGAAGGATATATAAGAGAAATCTATTTTAGATAATATTTTATCTTTACTTTTTAGAATTTCAAAAAAGTGGTTTATTTTTGTCCTGTTTCCCTTTAAATAAGCATAATCTTGGAATTTATTTCTAGTTACTCGCATAATTTCTTTATATTCCTTAAATAAAAACTAATAATCTAAATTGATAAACTTTCGCTTTTTCATAATTTTTATCCTAAAATTGAAATTCTTGCCATGTTTCAAAAAGCCGCTGAAAATGTTATGTGATTTTATAAATTTTATTTTTCTTGCTCCAATACATCGCAAAAAGAATTTAACTTCTCTAAGATATCACTTTTATATTCCTATAAAAGGTATAGCTATTTATTATTTTTCCCTTTCTTATAAAATTTAATTTAAACACTCTTCATTATGCTTTTCTTTATTTTTAAGTAGATTTTAAAGCTTTAATATTTATTTTAATTGTATTAATTTCGCAATAATCTAGGTGCTCTTCATTATGTGTATTTATAGATTTCTAAAATTACATTGATGAAATGTTTTGCTTATTATATTTGAATTATCTATATCTAGATATCCAAGTCTAAATATCTACTTTTTTTCATGCAACTATATCTTAAACTTATCGTCATAAAAGATATTTGCTTGTCTATATTTTAAATTACCTTTATATATTTAAGATTTAGAAATTTTCCTCAATCTAAGATAAAGTTGCAAAAATGATATCACATAGAATTAAGTGACACTAAGAATGAGCTAGAATTCTAAAATGATATTAAATCATTTGCAGATCTATTTATCAAAGATGAGCTTGATTTTAGTTATGATGTTCCTATTTGTCTCATTTATAAAGACTCAGCTTTTAAGATATCTTCAAATCAATTGTTTGGCACTTAGATAATTAAAAATTTTGCTTAAGCTATCTAATGTAGATATTATCTTATAGCATATGTTCAGATTGTGAGCTTTATTATATCTTTCTTCTCTCCATTTAATATATTATTTATAAAGTTTCTTTCTGTAAGTTTTTTATGAGTTACAACATTCTTATTTCATAATGGCAATCTAGCAATTATCTTAGTAACTATATACTTATTTTTTTATTATTATCACGTTCTTATTATATTTTATATCCAATAAAATGTATGCTATTTTTCATATAAAAATAACAAATTGGAATGATGAAAAATTACTATATAATTATAATTAGAAATAAACATTCTTTATCACTATAAAAAGATAATCTATTAGCTTTCATAGATAGAATTATCTATAATTAGCCTATCATATGCATTACAAAAGTAAAAGCGATATAAGTAACTAACTTGCATTCCTTTTATTAACTTTCTCTATTCGCATATTAAAGCATAATATTATAGGTTATAAACAGGTTTTTGATAAGGTTTCCTAATATTATAAATTAGATTTTATTCCTTTTTGTTAAAACTTCACGATAATATATTTCTTTACTTTTTTACCTTTTATATCATCTTCATTTCAGATCTTAAGTTCTAAAAATAACTAGCTCGTTATACTTCTAGTGATGTGGTTTTATAGCTTAGCTCCGAATTTTTTACTGAAGCATTCTTAATTTTATTTGCTCCTAAATTAGTTGATAATAACTATTGCTATTCTCATCAATAGTAAGCAAGAACTAAAGCAATTTCAACACCTACAATTATAAATTAGTAGATTGCCATTGAGATCTAGTTAGTGTTTAGGTATAAAAATATAAATAAAAACTTGTTCTTAGATCCTTCTTTTATAGTTCTGTTTAATTAGAAATATTCATAAGCTTGAAACATTTCTATTGCTTTCTAGTATGCTGAAAGATATTATTCTCAATGTAAGATGCAAAGTAAAAGCAAAGAGGATGTAGACTAAGATAAACACAATGGTTCAAAGATATCTAAAACCTCTTTTTTTGGTTATGCAATCCTCACTTCAAGCAAAATATCAGAAATTTTACCTGAAGTTTATTTATTATAATTCATTCTTAAACTAGAAATGAAAAAATATATTGAAGTAATTTAAAATAAAATTGCTAAGAATATTGATTTGGAAAGCATGCTAATGATTCTATTTTCTGCTGAAATAAATAAAAAATAACATAGAATAATTGTTTCTATAGGAAAAACTAAATAGTACTTTTTTCTAATATTTTATAAACTTTTAGAAATTATATCAAATGCATTTATCTAAGTTTAGAATTCACTAATTTAGATTTTAAATTTCATAGGCAATTAAATTAATTATATCATTTATTTATCAAATCCACTCAAATTATCTAATTATTTAAATCATTTATAAAATTTGCTTAGTGTGAAATATAAGAAAATATTAAAAAGGTAAATTACAAACTTTAACTGAAGATGAAGTTTGAGATGAGTTAAATGCTTAGTGGTTATATTTACTTTTGATTTAATAAATTAAGTAATTCAAAACTATAATGCTTTCTCTTTTTAAGTAGAAACTTTGAGCTATCCTTTCCCCACTTTACCAGGATTACCTTCTACAGTAGAATTTGCTTCGATACTTTTAGTTACAACAGCACATGTTCTTATAACGGAATTATCTCCTATAGTTATTCCAGGCAAAATTACAACATTCCCTTCTATGCAAACATTTGATCCTATTTAGATAGGTTTAGCATATTATATTTTATCTAATCTACTCTTTGCATCTGTTCCATGTGTAGCTGTATAAAAGCAAACATTCGGTCCAACTTAGCAATTATCTCCAATAATAATACCTCCGTTATCCAACATCACTGTATTAAAGTTAAAAGAACAACCTTTCCCTATTCTAATATTGAATCCATAGTCACATTGAAAGGGAGGTATGATTATGGGAGGACTTTAATCTTCATAAAAAAGAAGCTATTTCAAAACTTAAAGTCTTTAACTATCTTAATTTGGTAGATTTAGTTTGTTAAATCTACAAACTAAATATCTAGTCTACAATCTCTATTTTTCAAGCAAAGGATCTGAAGCACTATAAAACTGTCCACTTAGCATTTTTTCCTTTTCGACACTTTTTTCATTAAGTCTTTATAAAGCAGAGGGTATATTCTTGGACTTTATAAATCTAACCAATCTTACAACCCCATATAAAGCCAAACCTCCAATCAGCAGTTTTGTAATTACTTAATCTATTTTACCCATTTAAAGCATAAACTTTAAACTTAAAAATTTACTTACCAAATAAATAATTTAAGCTGCTTTAATTTTCTAAAAGCTATCAATCTTTATTTATCAAATAACTTCAAATCTAATTATAATTCCATAGTCGTTTTTTAACTCTCAAGTATTTTTATTTATCAGAATCCTTTTTTTTGTTTCTCTTTTAAAAAGAAATGAAGCCTTAGGAGGAAAATTAGATAGTGTTTGAGATAAATTAAGGGAACCCGTAGAACTTCTAGCAATTTCAAAACAAATCCAATCTTGATGTTTATCTTCCCTATCAGCAACCTAACCAAATTCAAGTATAGTAGCAAAATTAAGTGTTTGTTGTTCAAGATCCTAAGTCAGAATAATAGATAATACATTAAGCTCCCTAAAATAACTTTGGAAATTAATCGCAGTATCCTTACTAAGTTGGGTACTAGCAGAATTAATAAATATAATAGCCTATTACTATAGTTCCTTAGTCATTTCCTCTGGCATAGCAAAATCCTTGATTATAATAAGATCAAAATGAATTAGAAAACTAAAGGCCATAATATCCATAAGTAAACGCTTCAGAAGATTAGAACTAGGATTAGTATATTCATGCCTAAGTTGAAAAAAGGAAGAAAAATATTATTTCAGAATAAGATATTAGCTCAGTGAATGATTTAGAAAGCAAAATTAATAGGTAACTTAGACTTGGATTCATTAGAAAAGTTTATGGTATTCTGATTTGCTAATTAGCTATAACAGTAGGAATGAGTGCAATTGCTACTGGATGTAGTGAAGGATGGAAGAAATTTGCTTATGAATAAATTTGGCTTTTCATAATTTGCATTATAGTTGCTTTAGTAGTAGAATTTGCTCTATTATGCTTCAAAGACTTCGCAAGAAAATACCCTAGAAACTATATTGCTCTCTTTATATTCGTAAGGCTTTTATTCAGACACTCTGCGAATCTTATATTGTAGCTTGCGTTTGTGCTTTCTCAAAACCAGGTTTAGTTTTGTTAGCTGCAGGAATAACTTTGGCCATAGTAGTATCTTTAACCTTTTATGCATGCTTGGTAATTTTGATAATACAGACAAAAACTGATTTCACAACTAAATACGGTATAATAATCTGTATCTGTATCGTGATATTGTTCTTACTAATTTTTAGTTGGTTCGTCCAATCTAACGCATATTAAATAATCATAACAGGAATCATAATTCTACTATTTGGAATTTTTATAGTTTATGATACTTAGTTAGTAGCTAAGAAGGGGAAGTATTCCTTATCTTATGATGATTATATTCTAGGAGCTCTATTTTTATACATTGACATTATCACTATGTTCCTCTACATCCTTAAGTTCTTGTAGAAGACTTGAACTAACATTTTTGATTTGAATCTAGATTACTTAAAAAATTAATTTTAGCCTCTTTCAATCAAACTTCTCTATTATCAAGTTTATAAACTATGGCAAATCTAGCATTGATTAAAGAATAAATTAGTCAAATTTATATATTCCAAGCTTGTATTATTCAAACTTCTATTTTTAAATGCTTAATAAGTAACTAGAATTCAGACAAGTTTATCTATAAGTTTGATATACAATAAATTTTCAATAATCTATTAGAATCATCATGCAGCACCTTTAATGATTATTTAGTTTTGTATTTAATTTATAAGGTAAATTATGACTATAAAGATAAATCAGAATATAATCATTATAACTTGATGTGTTTATGTACTATTATCACTAGTAAACTAGAAGCTTATTATTTTAAAAGTGCAACCTTGCTGAACATTATCTTCTTTTTCCTCATTTGAACTAAGCTTATTCCTTGAATATTCAAATTAGATTTATAAGCCTCTTGAAATTATAATAGAAGTAATGTAAACTAAACACTCATTAAGATATTTCCAAAATATACGTCAAGTACTAATCCCTTTTGTAACTCTACTCTTAATCCAATTAATTTTCTTCTCTATCATTATTTTAAATCTTCTTTAGTTCTAATGAACTCCTAATAATATACTCAAAAGCTTCTCTTTTTTTACTCTTAATTTCCAAAAATTTTAGAACTAAAATAATTTTAATTTTAAGCAAAAGAGCTAGAAATATCATCAAGTAATCTGAATATTTAGACATACTTAAAAAACTAATTGATTTATATTATAAATACCTTTTATTTTTAAGATGCTTGTACGTTTGTCATATCTTGCTATCATTTCATATTTACCTACTACAATTCTTAGAAAAAATATTAATCATTTAACATTTTAATCATCTTACTCAATAAGCTTTATCTAGACTTATAGGAGCTTCTAGATTCTGCCTTATTTCCCTAAATTAAATAGTTCCTTTAAGTGAAATTTTCTTGATCTTTATTTTAAATTTTTATTGACTAACACTTTTTACAAATCTCCTGCTTTAGATGCATGCATCTAAATTTCAAAAGGAGTTAGGATTGATCTATAGCTATATTAGCTTAGCTGCTTTTACTAGATGATGAAGTTTATATTAATAATACCTTTTTTACCTTTTCTTTAAATCTTCACCAAATTTCATAATAATAAAGCCAAACTACTTCTCTTTGACTCTTAGGACACCTATTAAAAAAGTTGAACCCTAACTTAGTTTCCTTTCCAAAACACATAAAGTGATTACTTATAAAATGCAACTTATAAATATACTCCAAGGCTATTTAAGCTCTTAACTGTAATTTTAAAAGCTAAAGGGTGATAAAGCAGATATATAATGAACTAGCCATTTATAATAATTTCGTGGTTGCTTTAAATTTGAATAAAGATAGTAATTTATACACGTAATTAAGATTTCTAGCTAATGATATATTATTAATTTGATATCTAAGGTAGAAATTTATTCCATTGGAATAGAGCTAATATCAACATGTTGAAACCAAATTATTAGCTTTTATCACCTAGTAGCTACAAAGTTAAGATGATGATATAGTAAGGTAATATAAGAACTAGTATAAGGTGGATATAGCTAGCTATTAGTGAAAAAGGAAATAGATATAAAGGAAGATAAAGGGTTTTGAAAAGTGAGGGTAATTAAATTAAATTAAAGTAGAGCATATTTAATAGATAATATATTTAATTGGATAATAATAATGGAATAAGCTGGTTTATATTAAGATAAACCAAAGTATTTATAGATTAGAGAAATCTTCTACAGCTTGTATAGAGAAAACCCTTGCATGGCTTCTATGCTTAGATTAGCTTGGCATGATTGTGGAACCTATGATGCTAGTAATAAAACTGGAGGACCTAATGCTAGTATACTATAGCCTAAGGAGCTAGCTTATAAGGTAAATGGAGGATTGAATAAAGCTGCGGATCTTTTAAAATAAAAAATAATTGATTAACTACCTTAAAGCTTGTAGTAGGTTAGTAAAGCTGATATTATTTAAATAGCAGGATATACATCTGTTGAATTTTCAGGAGGTCCGGATATGTCAGATTATTTTAGGTTTGGAAGGAAAGATATACCTGACGATAGTTTTTGTCCTTAAGAAGGAAGACTTCCAGATGCAAAAGGAGGAGTAGAACACTTAAGAACCATTTTTTACAGAATGGGATTTAACGACCAAGAAATAGTTGCTTTGTCAGGTGGACATACACTTGGAGGTTCAAAGATGGAAAGAACAGGTTTTGGAGGAAAATGGACAAAAGCACCAAATAACTTTGACAATACATACTTTGTAGAATTACTACAAAATAATAATCCCAACTTAGTCAGACTCCCAAGTGACGAAGCGCTTCTTTTAGTACCAGAGTTTAAATAATGGGTCGAAAAATATGCCCAAGACTAGAATCTTTTCTTTACAGACTATGCCAAAGCCTATAAAAAATTATCAGAATTAGGATATGAATGACATTGAAAACTACTAAATAATATCAATAATAAATTTCTTCACTCTAATCTTTATGTCTCTAAAGTTATAATATAAAATCTTTTTCTTACACATAAATCTATTTTTGCTATTTAAAAAGAAAAAGAAATAAAAATATAAAGATTCCATGTACTTTTTTAAAAATTTTAATTTGAGCATTAGTTTCTTTTAATAAGATAATTATGAATATATGCAGTTTGGCTGAGATGGAAAAGAACTATATTCAAACTTAAGAACTTATTTTTTATAAGTGATAATTTTTTAAACTCTAGAGATTTTTTCGTTAGAAAATACTTGGTATACTATTTCTTAATTTTAGAGCTATTTAATTAAATTATTTCTTCATCCTACAGAAATAAATTTAAATGAGTACTTTGCTTAAAGATACTATTATCTTTTATTAAAGCTAGAGAGTATTTTATTACTTCCTTTTCATTAAGATTTACAGTTTACTTACGCTTATTATATCGAAGTAAAGAAATTAAGATCAAAAGTTTGATAATAACTAATTAAGGGAAAGTCATTATTATTTTTTTCCTTTTTCGAATCTGCTTATAAGATCAGAAACACTATTGTTTCTTGCTAAAGTCGATTTCCAGGCGCTTTATTTTGGTTCACTTTATTCAGAATTATCCTTTGTCTCTGATGTTTCAGTTCTACTTTCTTGAGTTAAGTTCATTTCAGTGGTAGTTATTTAGGTAACTTCTTAAGTAGTACTTTAGCTTTGCTTAGGTGGCCATTCAGCCTTGGAATTGCTTTATTTTGGTTTCCACTCTTGCGTTTTACGTTATGATTTTTCAAGTTACTGACCTTATTATTTCTAAGTTTAAATTTTATTTTCAAACATCTATTTTATTTAGTTAATATTACTTCTAGATGGTTATGGAGTATCTTTACTTTGCTCAGCTTTGGGATTCTATTATACCTTTTAATTACTCTCAACTTAGGTTTAAAGATTTGGAGTTTATTAAATCTAAGAAATCTCCTACTATGAACTTTTAGCTTTTTAATAGTTCCATTAAATTTTTATTTCTTGCTTATTTTCCTCCTCACTAGAGCTATTGTCTTACTATTAAACGGGCTTTTTCTAGGAATAATTCTTTAAAATATTATTGCTTCTTTGGATATAACTGTTGAAATTCTCCTAACTAGCTTGCTATACTTGATTCAAAATCTCTTTTTAAACTTGTTTTTTATCTTAATTTTGCTAAGAGGTTTATTCTTGCTCCTTAGTTTAAAAACTTGGCAATTAT
Organism: Loxodes magnus; assembly: GCA_946699065.1. NCBI lineage: Eukaryota > Ciliophora > Karyorelictea > Loxodida > Loxodidae > Loxodes > Loxodes magnus. Next base: position 48,766 of record CAMPDV010000346.1, on the reverse strand, counting down.
TCAGTATTTTCTTAAGTTGAAGTTTAAATTTACTCATTTATATCTTTCTTGCTTTGAACTTGATTTAAGCTAGAAGTATCTTCTTCTTAAGTAGTATTCCAAGTTATTTTAATCTACTATTTAATCTATTCCTTTTAATCGTTTTTCTCTTTCTTAATTGGTATGCTTTAGGAGTAATTCTTTATTATGCTGCTACTCTTTTACAAGTAGTTATCCAAACTTTTTCTGTTTTCATTTTGAGAAGACTAGACTTCCGTCTTATGCGGCTAGGAAGATTCTTTAGATTACTCGAAAGGAGATGCTTTCTATTCTTAGAGCTATTTGCTACTTGATACTTCTTATCTTTCTTTAATTTATCCTTATTTTTAGGTTAAAGACTAATTCTAGAGTTTCTAAGGCTATTATGTAGTGACTGTTTTCGAACTGGCAAAATTCGATGCTAGAGTGTTTGATCTTTTTAAGATTTTATCTTATTTTGGCTCTTAAGTTTTATTTTAGCTGACACTAGTTGAGTCTTAGCCTTTCTACTAATCTTTAATTGCCTTTTATTTAGATTCCCAAAGTTTTTTAAGTTAAGAAACACTAGTTCTATCCGAATCTCCTTCCATTTTAATTTGACAGGTAAAGTTCTAAATTTTAAATTAAAGCTTTTAAATAAATTAGAGTGCATGCTAGTATAATAAATTAGACTTCTACTACTACTAAAATCTCTTCATTTCTAGTTATATAAAAGATAAAATGCTTGTAAGCTTATCTTAACCACTTCAACTGGGATTTTTTATTATTTTCTTTCTAAAATTGAAAAAGATTTCATTAATATATTGAGTAACTATGCTCTTATTTCAATTTCTAGGAATAGTACTGAAGGTTTGCTTTTTAATTATGGTATTATTTTCATAGTTCTTATTATCCTGCCTCTTGTCTTAAATTAGACTCTTTAAATTTTCTTAAGGAATCTTTGATCCTTTGATGACTAAAAGATAGATATTAAAGAACTAGCTTTAGTTGTAATTTAATATACTGCAAGTTTTATCCCTTTGAGCTTAATTATCTTCTAAAATATACTCATAGCGAATTAGATCCAATTTACATATTTCCCTCTAGCATTCAAATTTTCTTATAAGAATCTGCTTCACTTATAATTTTGATTTCGTAACTAATATTTAAAAGGAATGAAAATACTATAAAACTGTGTTTCTTATTCATTAATAGAGGCTCAGAAACTTTTACTTACAATTACTTGATTTAAATCCTAGTTCACTTTGGAATTTACTGAATGCTTTTTATTTAAAGTTTGACCTATTTTACATCAATTTAAAAGATGTTCAATTTAATTAAAATCGAAAGTCTAAATTTTTTATTTGTTCTTAACTTTAATTAAAATAGAAAAAGCAGCTAAATTTATCCTTTGGTATATTATTTATATTTATACCGCATTAAAACTTATTCTCTCTCATATCCTTAATTAGAGTATAAGTCTGAATTATTTATGTATCTTTCTAATGTACTTGTCTTTAATTCCCAATCTAAAGTATTATTCTCTTATCTGAATTATTTTTAAATATTATGAAACTGGATAGTTATTAGAAAGATTACCTTCTTATTTTTTCCACATCTAGTATTTTATTATCTGTGTCTTCTATTTTTATCTCTTAGCCCTTTAGTATTTTTCTAACTAATACAATTAAATGGATTTAAGTTTATTTATTTAAGTCTTTATTATCTAAATTTCTAAATAAATAGATAAATATTGCTAGCATAAACTTGAGTGTAGTGATATTTGGAATCTAAGGGGATAAGTTTAAATCTTTAATAAGCAGGATCATTGATGCTGGTATAATTTTAGACATTTTAGAAGTTTTAAATAGAACTAAGTAATTAGCGATATGATTTAATACTTGATATCATTCAATCTAATAGCTATAAAACCTAATTATTTAGCTATGGCTTAATATCTTTATATCTGCTGTGAAGTTGATTATTTGCCTATCTAAAAATAAAATGTTTTAGTTAGATTTAATTGATATAAGTATGTAGATATAAAGCTAATGGCTATAAATAATTAATTAACTTAAGTTTTATTGATATTTATTACTGCTTCGTTATGCTCTCAATGTATCTTGCATTTCTCATAAATTTATAATTTCAGTTTCTACCATGCTTTTCCGGATCTTATGTCGTATATATAAAGCTCGTTTTAGTTATCAAAGTCATGATTGTACATATATACACTTTTGTTAGCATATAGAGCGTTATACCAAAAAGTTCTCTAATCTTTAGATTTTGGAAAAGCTTCACCATATACGCTAAAATTCTTTCAATCATATACGTATGTTTTTTCTAAGCTTTATTCTCCTCTGTTATCAAATAATATTATTTACTCCATACCTTAAATATGTACCGCTGATACTTTCCAAGCTCCTACAGGCATACGCAATTAGTCATACTACTCCAGTCATTTATTCGTTTCCATATCATATATGCATACTTTATCTCCAAGAGTTAATGAATTATCCTAAACATTATACATTTTCCCTCCAAATGTTAGTATCATATCATAAGCATAACATATACCATTTGATTTTATCTTATAAGGATGCTACGCTATTTCCACTTAATCATCATCATTTATGTTATAACACTCGCAATGATTTATGCATTACCAACTCTCTTACTCTTCTTAACTTCCTCCTATTATATAAACTAAATCCTTATTGTTATAAACTGGTGAAGGAAGACATCTCGGATAAAGTAAATTGTATGCAGCAATTTTCTATTAGCACATGTTAATTAAATTGTTATAGTAAGAATAAGAAGATAACCCTCCTGTCAATATCATTTACTCGTTTGATGTTTACAAGGAAAACGTACAGCTTCCTGGAATAGGATTTAGATTTAAAAAAGTTTGCTCTTGCACTTTTTAAGTAGATAAGTTGTAATTCTGCTTTATATTAGTTCCACATTTTATCCTACTATACTATAACAATTTTTTTGCTTTGTTATGATTTCTTTCTCTCCTTACTTAGTCCAGTTCTTCAATTGAAAGCGATGTTTTTTCTTATTATTCTTCAAAATCATTTTCGATTTGTAAGTTCGCTTATTAGGTTTCTTTTTAAACTTCTGTAGTTTACTAAATATCTTCTTATAAATAGCTTAATACTTGACCTTTCAAATAATTTTCTAAGTCTTGCTTATCTCTTGATTCATTTTCTTACTATTCTACTTTTTATTTCAAATCTTAAATTTAGCTTCATTATTCGCTTAGTTCTTATATCTATAGCATTTTCCTCTCACATTCTTCTATCGATTCGATTTTAGTTTATTCTACCTATTATAGAGCTATTTATACATTTTAGACTTACTCTTATAAGTCTGCTATCTAATTCTAGACTTCGTTTATTAGTTAGCATCTCTATCTCATTTCTTCCTTTAATACTTATAATGTCTTTTTATTGAAATACTACCATACTAGCAAAGCTATTTTAACCTGAGATCTTTGGTAACTCTTAGTATTAATGCTTCATATTTTATACTATTTTATCACATTTTCAATTTAAGTATCTGCTTTGAAATCACTTATTTACTTTCTAATTTAGTGCTAGATCTATGTTAGCTTTTAGTCTAGTGCTAATACATGATGTCCTTTATGTGCTAATAGCATACAATCTAAGCATATTTTAACTTAATCTTGTTCACAGTATCCACATAGTACTTTATTGTGTTCGCAACACTTCTAAGATTGTGATTACTTCTTATACTTTTTTTCATTTAAGATATCAATATTCACTAAACCAACCTCCTCAACATTATAAATAATATTCCCCTAATGCTTCTTACAAGCAAATCTCCCCTAATATTAAATAATAGGTTTAAGACATTTTTCACAATAAGTGCATCCACAATCAAGTCTCCTCAAAAATATTTCCTCTTCTCCATACTAATCACATAGCTAGCAGCCCACTTACATTTATATCAATACACTAACAATTTTCAAAAACCTTTACTATGAAATTAATTCAAAAGCTAATGAGCATACTAAGCTTTAAACTAAATAGATCAAGTAAAATTAAATAGACGTAGATTAATTAACCCTTTTGAAAACTATGTATTAAGTACTTGCTAATTAGAGGATTCAAGAAGCGCAGGATTTTTCTATGAATTAATAAACTTCATTCTATTGATAATTCAGCTTATCATTTTACCTTTATAGTGCCTATTATACTAAGAGCTTATTTCTAAGCTTGCTCATTTATATTTTACAGAAAGATAACTATGTGCTATCTCCTTTCTTAATACAAGCTAATAAAGATCTTACACTTTGAATAAATAAATTTAGAAGTGAATAAAGAACTTAAATTTTAAAGAGCTTAAGAAGTCTAAATAATTACTTATAACTAAATCTATAAAAGCCTCTACTATCCTAATCAATCTTATCATCTTAGTATCATTTTAGAAGCTTTCTGTCTTATCTGAAACTTTCATTAACTCTATTTTATTTTCTACCGAAGATGCTCTAAAATTGCTTGAATTTACTATCTATCTTAAGTGTAATAGGAGTTAGTTATTTATACTATAGAAAGGAATTTATATCTAAGCTTGTAGGATTTTGTACTTAAACAGGCTTTCAATTAACTATAATCTGGATTTTCTATAATTAAGCAATAATAATTGATTACAATAAGAAAAGCTATTGAATAATTTTAAGTTAAAGGATATAATTGAAAGGCTGAAATAAATAACCTTACAAGAGTAAACGAAATATAATATAATAAAGCAAGGATTAATAAATAAAACTAGCAATATAGTCAGTATTTATCCTAATAGGTTTAATTTAATTAATAGGAGCTAAAGCTGTGGATAAGCATACCTAGGTTTAACAATAGGATAGTAAGTTTTAAATAATCACTACTAATTTAGTCATAAGTACTTAATAAAAGTATTAAGAGAGGCTATCACACTTTCATAGTAGCATAATAAAATCTTAATTTTTTATTTATATACTTAGGTGAAAGCTTTAATAGCTTAGAAGTTAAAGGAAAGAAAGTTTAAATTATAGAGGTAAGTTAAGTCTATTTAATGAAGGTTTCTAGTATTTATTTATAATAACTAAGTAAACATAAAAAAATGAGTTTATTAAGGATAGAATTGGAGACTAGAAAATATAGCAGATTGAGAAATGTTAAACATTTAACTGCTTGTAAAAAAGAAGAAAGTAATCAGCTTTATGTAAGTAAAAGTAAATCAAAATTAATAGTTACAAATTAATTAGAGAGAAACTTAAACTAAAAGGAGGAAGATTTTAATTAAGATGTATATAGAAATAAAATGATTCATTAGTAGGGAAACTAAGGAAATGCTTATTTTATTTTAAACTTAAAAAATTGAAAGAACCTAATTAAAGTCTTTCACTCTTTTGCTTTATTTTAAGCCATTTTAGTAACATGAAAAAATTTTAGCTAGAAAATTGGAAGCTTTAGACTTCGTAGTATATAGAATTAGCAATTGTTAAGGCTAGCATAGAAAAGGAGATAATGATAGACTTAAATGCTTCTCTAAAAATAGATAATCTGTTAAATGCAATATAGGAGATATTAAGCTAAATTTATTAAGAAGTACTCGTTTATTTATAAATATCTACATTTCTCTAGTTAAATGATTTAAAAATATAACAAACGGATTAGAACAAATGGATAATAAAATTAATAAGGAAATAGCAAAATATATAACGAAAGTGAGTTTTGATTACAGTATCACTATGTAATCTATCTAGTAAGTCTTAAAAAGGATATCGCTTTTAATTATTCACTATGAAAAGAGACTTAAAATTTGATTTTAAATTAACAAATCAAGATCCTTTAATATTTTGGACTTACAGCCAAACTTAATTCTTACATTCTTTACGTTTTTTATAAAAGATATACTTATTTAAATATTAGCGGCAATATAGTATGGAGCAAAAAGGTTTAGCTAAGATAAGAATTAATTAGGTTCTATGTAAAGAATAACCAGTTATAAATATAATAGTTCCCTGCATAATAAAAAGGCTAAGCTATAAATAAATTTATACATAGAAAGCGCAAATAAGCATCTAACAGACTTAGCAATATAGACTATTCTAAATAGACATAAAATAGTTAGTATCAAGCTTTATTAAAGAAGCATTAATATAAAAATTACAAAGAGGTGTATTATTATATTAAGTAATTAGCTTGGAACTTTATCCTTATGTTATTAAGAAATAGCTTAATATCTTATAAGCATAGATATTAGGATTATAATCAATTTATAATTAAACAAGTTCTTAACGAAAAAAAGATAAATTTGAATATCTATAAAATTCAGGAGTCTAATAACTAGTAATTCAGGTATCTAAATTATTGGATAACGCAAATCATTTACCTTTCATCAGTCGATACTGATTTCTCTTAGGCCTTTATCAAAAATATCTCTTAAAAGCCAATTTCTATGTAAATTATAAGTTTAAATGATTACCATTGTGTATATAAGCAACTTTAATTGACTTAAATAAGTTAGTTAAATAATCTAATCAAATGTCTATTATGAAGCAAACTTCCTTAGATTTGATTTATAAGATAATTAATTAGTCAATAGCTTACTTTATAATTTCTAAGATAGGAAATTCCTTTTATATAATAAAATCAATGAGTTTCCTTTAAGCAAAGTCAAGAATAGTTTATATGTTTTTAAGTTTAAGACAGTGTATAATATAGCTTATTAGCATAGTGCTTATGATACTTTCTTTTATACTATTTAAGTTATCTTTTTTTTCCTAAGTATCTTCAACTTAAAATTTTCGCCTTCTCTAAAAAAGATATAGGCATGCAAAGTAGCGTAATGAATAGGCGGATCTTATACAATAAAACAGCAAATAGTTGATTAAAGGGTAAGGGTAAAAAAATAAGGTAAGGAAATAAGTTATAAAGGTGTCGTATTTAAGGAAGGTTAATTTTTAATTAATAAATCAAATTGTTAAAGATGGATTATGATATTGAATCCTTCAGGCTAGTTTTGACGGAACTCGCAACCCAAGTTGTGATTCCTACTGTTGCACTGATTGTTCTTTGCAAATATAATTGAACTTCGAATGTAGACGTAACTTCGTAAAAACATCTCAAAGGCAAGTTAGCAAACTTAAATCTGAAATACCAAAAGACGCTAAAAAGTTACTAGGAGCTTAAAAAAATCTTATCTTTGTAGAGCTTAAAATTGGACGGATAAACTCAAACTGAAATTGAGACTATTCTGGTATAACCGACTGAGAGAGACTTGTATTAAATCAAATTGCTAAGCAAATAAACTAGTCAGTCTTAAAATTTCATTGAATTAACTTAAAGAAGCAAAGTTAGAGCTAATAGAGATTCGATGGAAATCACAGAATATGGTGCAACAGAAAAATAAGAAGAAGAATAGCTGTACACCTAAGATAGTGGAATGAACTTGCAGACCTCTATTTAAGAAATCAAAAGCTTCGAATAAATTCAGCTTTTATCCTTTAGTTTGAAACCTGCTGTTATTAAGAGTGCAGATGGAACGGTTAAAAGTGGACTAGAGGAAAGCGCTGTAAATAAGCTAGATCAGGAAGCAATAATTTAGTATCTTAACAAGATAATACAAGATTTCAGCAAAGTGTTCTAATAATTCACTGAGTTTGACAACAGCTAACTAGAGCAAATCCCTGAATTGAATTATGAAAACTAAAATCAGGTGTTGACATCTCAGTTGAATATGGTCCTATCATTTATCGGTTAGCTAGAGACTTTTTAAAGCACATTTTAAGAGGAAGGCGGTAAAACTTTGAAATTGCTCAAAATCCAGAATCAAAATCTAAATACTCTTAAGTAAGAGAACGCAAAGCAGGCATAAATATAGAAACTGATTTAGCAATTCAATGAACTGAAATCTAAATAAGGTTCATCTACTAAAGAGCTACAGTAGAAAATGTAGTAACAGCAAATTAAAATAGAACAACTAGAAGAGCAAATTACGAAAAGCCAATAAACCTTAGAAGAAGCATAAACTACTCATGGAAAAGAAATTTAGGCTAAATCTTAATTAATAAAGGAATTAGATCTACAGTTTTAAGAAGTGTAAACTAAGGAATAGGAAATGCAAGAATAAATCTAGGAAATAGAAAAATAAAATAACCAGTTAAATGAAATTAAATAGGAGCTTCAAATCTTAATCAACAAACAATAAAAGTAAATTCAAGATTTAGGAGAAGAAAACTCTAAACTTTAATCAATATTAGAAGAGAAATAGCAAGCATTTGAAATTGAAATAACTTAAAAGCAAGAATAAATCAAGTAAAATGAATAGCATTAAGAGTTATTAAATGAGCAATTAAGATGCAAAGAAAGTTAATCTTATAAAATAGAACAAGAAAAAGAGGCTTTGAGAAAAGAAATCGATAACTATAAGCAGAATATTAACGAAATTATGGAAGAACTTAGTAAGTCTTAGTAAAGTAACGCACTAATGAAAAAGGATATGGTTGAATTAGAAAAAAATCTTAGTGCAAAAATTGAACTAAGTAATTAGTATATTCAAGAGCTTGAAAAGGCAAGAGATATCTTGAAGTAATAAAAAGAGGAAGTTGAGAATAAATACATGGGTTTAGAAGCAAGGATTTCAGAAAATGCTTAGTAGAAAGATATTCAAATTCAAGATTTAAGTACTCTTCTTAAATCTGCTCATCATCAAGTAGATTCTGAATAATAAAAACAAAAGGAATAAATTCAGAATTTGCAAGCTGAAATTTAAACACTAGAATTGTAAAAATAAAATCAGAAAAAATCCTTTGACGAACTTAGAGATAATTTGATGAAACAGCTAAAGCAGCAGTAAGAAGAACTTTCCTGATATAAGCAGAAGTTCATACTACCAAAACTTCAAAAATCTCAAAGTACAAAATTATTGATGCCTACTTCACTAACATGTTTTTCAGTATCTCTAATGTGCCAAAATAGAGCAGTTATAAATAAAAGATTGGAGAACCTAACTCAGTACTATAAGCATTTTCTGAAATGAACTTAACACTATTTTTACTCTAATTTAATTCCTAACATTCATATCCTTTTTTCCTTAAATGTTATTTAGCAGCTTTTATAGCATAACAATTCTAGTTATTCATAAAATATCCCAATCTTTCTATAATTAGAGGGACTAAATTCTCACCCTGTAGCTATATTTACAATTATTATTTTCCCTAAGTTTAACTTTAATTAATTTATATCCCAAACAAATTGTATCTAAATAGTTTAAAAATATAAACTAGAAGATGATAAGTACATAAAGCAATAAAAGTATCATAAAATATCTAAGGATTAAGCGAAAAGTTGCTAAAGCTAGACATTAAAATAGTCTAATTAATCCTATAAAACTCTAAATGCTTAATTACATCTAGCAATCTAATATGCTAATGATAAGCTTTAGCGATACATATATACATTTCGTTTATTAGCTAATATTAGAAACTAATAATTAAAAGATTGGTATGAGAAAGATTGCAGATTCTAGTTTTAAGCTTTTGAGTAGTTATAAAAAGTAGTGTCCTAACATTAAAAGCACTTATTTAATTTCTTAACTACAATCCTTTAAATCAGACTAAGGATATTAGGATATGAAATACTAAACTTATTTGATTTTAATATAAGCTAAATAAAAGTAAATAGCATTCCTGTGTAGTTTAATCTATTATTAAAAAGCTAAATTAAATTATCTAAGGCTTAAGCTAAAAGGAAACAAATCCTATTAAATCTATTTTCAATAAAATATTAACTGGATATAATTAAAGCAGCATCTAACTTTAGATCTGATAATATACGAACTCTATTAAATAAATGTATGCTTATACCTTATTACTTTCAGTTAGCTCCCGCTTAGTGATATATGAAGTTAATAATGCTATAAAATTAGATAACTGTAGAACAACTTAATAGTATAACTATCAATAAGTATTCCAATTAGAGATTTATAAAGAATTAGGGTGGGCACAATAAATGAACAGCTAGATGGTGAAACTTAGAGATCCATGCTTTATTTAATATAGAGTCTGCAGGAACTAATTTTAAAGCCTGAAATAGATTTAAATTCCTTTATATAAATATAGCCATAATAGTTAAAATCATATAACTAAAAGCTGCTTAAATTTATTCTCTTAAGGTTTACGTTATATAAGGAAGAGCAATTAAATAAGCACTTTATGAGACTAACTGATGATAAATATTGAAATACTAGAATTTAAAAACAGTAAAATGAGCATAATAAAGAGCTGTTAGGTATAAATTGTATGTATAGTATGCATTTTTCATTTATTTCAATTGCAATGCAAACCAATATATAGTTTCCTGGCTATGCTGATGTATAACTGATCTATCTAAATTCTAAGTTACTAAATAGTGAAAATTTGGAAATTATAGTAATGAATAAAGACTACTGAATCGATGCCAGGATATTAAAAGAATATTGATTATATCAGTCTTCAAATGAGAAAGGGAAATAAGATATATTATGCATTATCAAGCTCTATAACAAGTATATAGAAGTTTGAAGTATAATCTTAGCATATTTCAGGCTAAGAGAAATATATTCTACTTCTTAAGATAAAATAGACTGCTTTACTTAAAGTATAAGGAGAAAGAAAATTATAGTAGTAATTAGTTATTTTACAATTTATTCTTATTTTTTAAGAAAGAGTTTTACTCATGACTAGAAAGAAGTTTCTCCAGCATAAGAACTAAGAATAATAATCTAACTAATGAATTAATAAGTCAGATTGATTAAGAGTTGGGTCTAAGCTCGATGCTTTGCTTTGAAAATTATTTAATAAAAGATAAACTTTTCTTTTAAATTACCAAAGGAAAATAATTATTAACTATACTTAGTTGAAGAGAGGAATTATTCCTTTAAAACCTTATCAATATTCTCCTACTAGGATATCTTAAATTTAATAAAGCTATTTATTTTATTTAACTTTGCTTCAAATTTAAATTTAGAAATGAGTTTTCTTATGATAAATATCCTTATAAATCTCTAGTATTAGTTAAGCCTTTTCATTTCAAAATATATCATAATCATTTATATTTAGCATCTAAAACTAGTTTTGACTATAAAAAATATTAGTCGTTGAAGCTTTTAATTTATAATGCTGATTATTTATTCTTAAAGGATCTAAGCTATTTTTGATTAAATTAAACGACTATAGTTCGGTATATAACCAACTAAAATAACTCTAAGGAGTATTTTAAATGATAAGTATATAGTAAATTTAGCTTAAATTTAAGAGTATATCTACACTTTTAGATTAATTACTATTATTGCCTAAACAAGAATAAACTCTAAGATCCTTAGAGATCTTTAGCCTTGTTATTTGCTTTAAAAATACTAGAGATTATAACTTAGATTTCATATAGAGTATTTTATATAAAGGCTAGGTGCTGTTAGTATTCTATAAACCTCAGTTAATATTTGCTTCAGGCATGCTTTATCTAATATACCTTGCCTTTAAATATTATTCAAGCAGTGCATCTTTTAAGTATATCATCTGTCTCAACTTGGTTTAAATAAAGTCTTAATCGTGGATTAAATTATAGTTATGATAATAACTTTGAGACAAGGAGAGTAGGAGAAATGCCCTTCTAGAGGTTAAATTTTTCTTAAATAGAATTGAGAATAAAAATGGATCTTTAGATATAAAAGTCCTTTATGTTCTTAATTTTAATTCTACTCTTAAGATGTTTTAATTCCAACCCTGTAAGCTTATCTGACTAGCAGAATTTAAAAGGAGAGTCCTTAACTTATCTATTTAATGCTTTTAACTAGAATTTGACTTAAATGTTTCTCTACCTTGAAAGCCAAGCTATAAACGGATCTGCTTTAGCCTAATAGCAAATTTCCCTGTTTTATACCTATAACTTAGTGCCTTAGTATACTGACAATGAGCATAGAATGTCAAAGTCACTTTTATTCAGCTATTTTGCATCAATACAGAATATATCATATGCAAATAACATAGCATATAAGCATCTAGTAGGAATAGGAGCTCCTAAGAAGTGCAGAATTGCATCTAAGTATTACTATGAGATTACTAAGAATATAATTAATAACTTGCAAGAGGATCAATTTCTAGTCTCTTCTAAAAAGCGTGTTAGCACTGAAATGGAATCAACTTTCGCAAGTGTAGAATATCTTTAGTATCAAAGCTAGTCAGGAAATGGATAGCAGTCTAATTTAAACTTAGGTAAATATTATTTATATGGACATGAGCATGTCTAGCAGAACTTTACACTTGCCTTCTAGAATTTATAAAAAGCTGCTCAGAAAGGTAACAAAGAGGCTGCTTAGCACTTAGCTATTATGTATTCTAGAGGATTAGGAACTTAGAAGAATCTAACAGAAGCTGAGAAATTATTTTTAAGCCTCAAGAGTAATAAGGTTGCTATTAATGGTCTTGGATATATTTATTATTAACTTGGGAGCGAATAAAAGGCAAAAGAATAATGGACAAAAGCTGCTCATTAAGGTTATTCAGATGCTCAGTATAATTTAGGCTCTTTGATAATGTAAAGCAAGAAGCCAGATTATAATAAAGTTATGGACTATTGGAAGTTGGCAAGTGCTTAAGGGCATATTCGAGCAATGTATAGTCTAGGAACTCTTCATTTATTTGGAATTGGTATTCACAAGTCTTGCGAAATTAGTACATAACTCTTTAAGGAAGTTAGTGAAAGAGCATTAGGATAAAAGCAAGAAAGAGCGTGAAATGAATATAAGCAGTTACAGTTTTGGAATGCCTTTTGAATGTATTTAGAAATAGCTGATTAGGGAAATATGTTAGCTTAGTATAATGCAGCTTATATAGCATTTCATCATTTGAACTTATCAGACGTTGCTGAATTACTTTTTAAGCTAGCTGCTAAATAAGAAGACTCTGAATCTGCTATATAGCTTGCTGAGTTATACAAAACAAATAAAGATTATATTTCAGCAATAAAGTGATATAAGGTTGCAGGAGAAGACCACGGTTAGGTTTTATTCAATATTGGGAGCTTTTATTACTTCGGATAGGGGCTTGAACAGAATATAACTAAAGCATAAAAATACTTTGAATAAGCTTAATAAGCTGACTCTTACGCATGGCTTCCTATTTTACTAATTACGTACTAGGATTATTGGCAGATTGGAATAGTAGGTCTTACTTGCTTCATTTTCTTAGGTTTAATCATTTGATGAACTCAAAACTTTGCTTTTAAATTTAATAAGCTAACTATATCTTTACTCTTATTCTTCTGTCTTGATAGAATAAAGTATAATAGTATAAATTAAAAGGATAGACTCTTATATTATTTACTAGCCTTTATTAATTTTATAACCTTTTATAATTATCTCTTTTAACCTTCAGAAATCAAACTTTGAGTTAGCTTTATAATCTATAATAAAAGCATTTTTATAGATCATTTCATTATTAAAGCTTTCCTGTCTAAATTTATATAAATTAGCTTCTTTATAAGTTGAATATTCTTTAATAGGGAAATCATTTCTTAATTCCTAATTAATATCTAGTAGCAGGCTTTTATCTATTTTTATCCTTAGATATTTTAAATAAAACTAGTCATAGATTACTTTTATATAACTATACAATAATTTACAGCCCTTCATCAAGTATGATATTAGCATTTTCTTCTCATAACTTTAAACTTCCTAATATCCCCTTTTTGACTTTCATTCAGCATGCATCTCAAATATGACTACTCTTTCGCTGATTAAGTCTATAACTCAAAGTTCCGTTTTCTAAAGAGTTATATATGAAAGTTAGCAGATCTTCAATTAGTTTCCATCTAAGTTTGTTTCATATCACTCTTAATAATCACAGTACTCTTTAATTATTTTCTGCTAATTAAAGTTAGCTCTATTTTAAGAAAAAGAAGCAAGGAAATTTACTTTACTAAGTGTTTGCAAAAATAGAAATTCTAAGTACGAAAGCGATACTTGATTTGCTAAGTTATCTTCAGATACTAAGTCTACATCTATTTAGACTTTCAGTTTAATAGCTAATTTAATTAAGTATTAGTATAGTTAAAGCCTAAGTTTAGTATCTATTAATAGAGACTTTAATTAAATACTAAATGTGCTAATCTTAGCTATTTAACTATTGGTTTATTAAAATAGCTTTAAAGTTTTGAGAAGCTTTAGTTATATGGTTTTAAATGGTAGGATTGATTTATATATTGAATATTTACTATACTGATTATTTATGACGTGGTAAAACAAAAAACTATGTGGAAGTATTTTTATTAACTACTAAAACACGAAAAGAAGAAAAAGAAGCAGAAACATGATCATTTTATTATTAAAAGACGTTATCACTCCTTATATTCTGTGAGTTGGCACTATTCTTTCCTTAGTGGGATCTCTAACAATCTGTCTCTACTATATTTATTGAAAAGAAGCTAGAACTTTTTAATTTACGCTTGTTTTCTGAAGTAGTTTCTTTAACATTGGCTTCAACGCAGCTGTTATATGTGTTATGACTTGGGGTGATTTAGATCAGCCAAATGCAACGATTGCTTTTATTCTTTTATTCTCTTTTTGTGGACCTGGACATTTCATATGAAACGTAATAATTTCTTTTGTACTATATAAAATAATAATAGATGAAATAATTAGCATGGAGGTATATTATACCAGAATTAAATTCTGCGGCTTTGGCTATCCTTTGCTGAATTTGCTTATACAACTTACTTTAAATGCATTTGATTGGGTTACTACATAACATGTGTCTTATGAATTTGATTCCAAAGGATTTTACGCTCATTTATTTCTGTTTTATATCCCTCTGTGGATTCTAAGTATCTATATAGTATGAACTTCCATTGCTATTCTAAGAAAGATTAGTAAGTTGCTTAAAGGTAGAAATACAAGCTTTCTACTTCTCTCTAACATCTTTCTAATCAAATTCTATCCTTTGATATTTGTTATTTGCTGGTATATGGCTAGTCTTTTAATGGCTATTAATGAAGGCAGCTATGTCTATAATGACAAAAAAAAAGGGTTTAACAATGATGTTGAAAAGCTTATTTATGCTATAGTTGTTAGTCTTGCAGTATGAGAAGGCTTCGTGAATTCAATTAACTACGGAATTATGTTCAGAAGAAGTATTAAAAATTCCTTAAATCAGTCACTACAAGAAATAACTCCTTAAACTAACGTTCTTCTTCCAATTCAGAACTTCTAAAATAGTTAGATCACTCACTTCAAATCCGTTATAACAGACTACACAGTTTTAGAAACAAGAGACACAATGTAAAGATCTTTTTTAATCCTTGACTAGGAAGATTTGATACATATAAAAAGAAAGAGTTCTTTTAATTGACTTTATACTTTTAATTATTTAAACTATCATTGTACTTAGTTGGCTCCTATCTTTAATACCTCAAATTATAGAAATTAGTGACTCAAAGACTTTAAATTTTTTATTCTTAAAGAGGCGTAAAATCTCTCGGTTTATAACCTTTGGCTATTTCAAATAACTATACATCTACTTCAAATTATTATCTTCAGTGTTTTTTATCTTTAAATTGGTAAGATTAGCCTTTCAATTTTAATCCAAAAGGAAAAGCTTAAAACTCTTTCCTGACTTATTTAATTATAATAGCTATACATTGTCCTTTTCTGAGATTTATTAATAAATACAAATGATGTGGTCACATCTTATTATCATAAGCAGTACTTAAATAAAAAGCTCTTTGTGTACAGTTGAAGCTTCTTATTAATTAATTAAAAGCAGATTTATTTTTATTAGCTAGACTTCCTTTAGCTTCTATCTTAATTAACTAACTAAATGATTATCCATTTTTTATTTCAAGGATAGAGCATTTAGTTTTAAGGTATACGATAGAAAATTAATTTCTCTTCTTAATCCTTTTTATAAATACAGCTCATTAGAAGATTAATGAACTACAGTTATATAGCAAGGACTGAATTGATAAATTCCACAGTGATGACTATATATCACAAGCAGTTATTCTAGCATCATAAACTAAAAGCCTAGACTGAGATCTATTATAACAAATTCCCGTCTATTTTAATACCAGATTTGAGGGTTATAAGTATATCTAATCAAAGCATTAAAAAAAGAGATAAAAACAAGCAAGAGAAGAGATTTAGCTTAATTATCCTGATTTTGAACTGCTTATTATCTTAAATAAATTGGCTGCTCTTTTTTATTCTTCTGGCTTTTTCTTCGTTATTGCTATCTCAAGATTATTAATAAAAGCAATATTTTACTTTCTAATTTCTAGCTTCAAGCTTCTAGTAGAGGAATGAATGAATGACTATTTTTTATTTCTCTATGGAGATTGAGTGTTATTTCGTAAAGATGAGTACTCTAGAAGAATCTGACCAAACGAAATAGAATTATTTTCTTCTTATAATCTAGCTCTCAAAATAAAAGGATAAAGTCATAGATGTATAGTAGAGAAGATAGATAAGATTAGATTGATGCTTTTAGAGTTATATTTAGAAAAAGACAAGTAATTAGGCTGTTTTAAGTCAACATTTTTCAATAACTGCTTTCAATTTATCTAAATAACTATCCTAAATAAGAAAGAAATGAGGATGTTTGGCTAAGTATATTATGAAAAGTCATCTTTATCGAAAGTTATTTTATTTATATGATCCACAATATAGAAAGCCTTTACTAATAGCACTTTAGTACAATACTTGGATGCTAGTATTAATTTGCTAAACATAGAATATATAACTGTAAAACTTGATTTATATTCCTAAAATATTTACCCCAAAATCCTCTATAAAAAGTTTATAAAGCTTAAAAGACTTAACAAATTAAGTATCTTTAGATATCCCTAATCTTATATCAAAAATATAACTAAAAGGAAAACTTAAAGATAATAATTATAATTATATAATTAGATCATAACGCTTAGTATATTAAAGCTAATAATTTATATAATAACTAATTTTTAAATAACAAGGGTAACTTAATTTGATAATTATGCTATAAAGAAAGAGATAATTTAGATATAAAGCTAAATTGTTAAAGTTTCTAGAGTCTTTTTCTCAAGATTAGATCAATTTAATAAAGTTTGGAGCGGGAAATCTACTTTTAAGGTCTATCCTGAATCATTTTCGACTCTATCATTTAAAAATATGCTTCTTAGAGATGATTATCTAATAAGCTTCTATCTATTAGGATTAACTTTTACTTTTTCTATTTATAAAGAAAGCCACTCTTTATGTTAGATTAAAAGGCCTATTTCTATATTTTTATTCACTTTATTTTTTTCTACAATCTCATTTAAAATCTTGACTATTTAATTTATGTTAGGTGGGTTATTTGGATTCATATCAAAGCATTGATTTACCATCTCTTTCAATCTTCCTTTAAAGTCATTACTTGTTCAAGATTATTTTGCTGCTTTAAATTCATTATTTTGTTTTAAGCATCCAATTATTTTCACAATCTATAAACACAAAATATTTCATTGAAGATGCAACCAAAAGCCCAGATATCACATGCAGTTCCAATCTCAGATTTCATGAATAGTTCAGTTGCCATATATTGGATAGTTCCCATAAGTTGATCCTCAAACTTTTTATCCTTACCCTTTTTTACAATAAATATCGATATTCCAAAGTCAGCAATCTTTACATTCATTTCATTATCTAAAAGAATGCTTTCAGGCTTCAAGTCGCGATGTATGATTTAACTTAGATGACAATGAAGAGCTTTTATTCCTAGAGCTATTTATAAACCAAATCTTTCTTTTTCAATAATACTTAAGCTTGCCATATTTAGATTTATACATTATTTTACCTTTTATTTTCCATCAATGACACCCATAAAAACTTTTCCAAACCCTCCTTCTCCTATTTTTTATAGAAGTGAATTAATGACTTTATCTAGCAACAGAATCTAAACATTTCTCCTTTCCAGTTCTTCTACTATTTGCCCGTAAAACTCGCAAACTTGTTCTTTTTCTAATTCGCCATAAAGAGACAATTATCTCTGTCTTCTCTTGTAGTACTAAACATAAATCCAAAACTCTATTGATATTGCTGCCAAAGTAATCATTAATATTATAGTGTGAATAAAAATTACTATATCAGAAGACAAAACTCATTACTAATCTATTTAGTATCCAATCTGCTTGGGAGAATTCAGTTAGTTATAGATCAATATTCAGGATAATATACCTATAAAGTACAGTCATTAGCATAAATTTCAGGATATAATAAGAATTCATCTTAGAGTCTTTTAAGCTTGTTTATTTCTAAAATTTCTTACCAGGTAAAGCTTAAAATAAAGTTTTCGTTCAGCAGTTATGGTCTAATCTTCTTTTAGCATGGTAAATTCCTTAATCTCTTTTATATAATTTCAAAAATTGTTTCTTGTTTTCTTATGCTTCATTAGAGGCAGTTCCTGCTTCACAATATTATTCAGTATCATTTTTACTTTTAGTACACTTACATTAATAAGCGTGGATTTCATTATTTTCGTTATAAGCTAAGCAGTCAATAATTGATTTGCAAGTTTATTTTTAAGTATAGTAAGGTTTAGTACAAGGGGTTTTTGCTCATTAACACATGTGAAACTTTCACATGCATGATAGATATTATTAATAGAGTAGTTCTAATCTACTAGATTGAAACCTAAAGAAGGACTAAAATAATCCATGCAAACATTTTTTCTATAAAGTTAGGAATTTATGCATTGATAATCATTTTCACATTCTGTTGTATTTCTTTATTGCTGGCATAAATAAGTTTAATTTTGATCGCTCTTAATACAAACTAGCCCAGGATCACATGTAAAATCTGTACTATTCTAGCATTTTCGTATAACTACTTCCCTTTGCAAACTCCTTGGACACAAGAAACCTATTAAATACATTGAAAACAAATATTACAGAATGAGCCAGGATATAAAAGATGCCATATTTCCTATTTCTTATTGCAGTAAAGCTTATCTTAACTATTTTCAATTTAGCAGTAATCTTCTTTATTTTAGCAGTCTTAAATGAAAATTATATCTTAGTTTTTAACATACTCAGCACATTAATAAATAGACCATTAAGAAGTATAATAAGAACTATCGTCGTCATAACATTTAAACTATCGACATGTTTAATTGTTTTCGTTATTACTCAATTATTATTTCGCTATTTAATACCAACTAAACATAGATCAAAGAATACACTCGTCTGGTGATTATATCTGAAATTAATAAACTTACAAAAGGAAAGAAGAACAAATCATTTGCAGCAATTACCCATTCATGCAGCTTTTTTAAGTCAAGATTTTGGTTATTATACCAGCAGTTAGTTGATCTTCTTAAAAAAGATTGACATAAGGATTAATCGTCATACATTATATCTTTAAATGCTTTGATGAAATCTAAAGTTATATTTGAACCTGAAAAAGCTTCAAAATATGCATTAGCTTAACTATTGCAAATACATTTTCCTTCTACCTGATATCCTTAATCTTTTGTTACTTTACAATTGCTATTATAATCACATGGAATTCAATCAAAGTTGAATGACTCTATGCAATTTGCATATTGTCCATCTTATCTGCAGGTAAAACTTTCACAAGCGTAATTACAATAGTTGCAAAATCTCTCTTTTTTTTAATTGCGTTCCAATTATGACATTCTTATATTTCTTGATTTTTGATATTTTTTAATTGTATAAAGCATGGAGATCCAGGATAAATAAACTGTGATTTGGTTTCTAATTTTCAAGAGGAGCAATTTTATTCGCTAAAATTATAAATTCTAGTATTTCAGTTAATATCAATGCTTGAATTACAGATTTATTGTCCTAAGCATTCTTAATGAGTAGCATTTTTTACCTTTATTAGTTAGCCTTTGCTTTTTCAAATTTATTACACAAATGGATAAAATATAAGGCCAAATTAAGTTCATTGCTCTATATAGGAGATATTTAAATAGAATTAGACTTGAACTTAATCATTAATGATTTTAAGTCTTATAAGATAAATCCCAAAAAGGAGCCCTTGCTTCATATATTGAGTATAATACACTAGGTTCTAATATCTAAAGGAAAATAAATAAAGATTCTATTATTAGTAAAATAGCCTATCTGTATTACTTTAGATATTTTTTATGAATTGCTTAATTTCTATTAAAGATAAGACTCTATAAGAGTTAGTATCTTAGAGAATCATTTATTTTAGTTAAAAGCTTCGAAATATCTACCTCCAAATGCTTTGAATCAGCTTATTACTTTAAACTCTTATTATTGATTTGGTTGCTAATTAGCGCTAGAGTAAAGACTTCCATATTAGCTAAATAATTAATAAAAATGAAAAATACCATCAACTCCTTGAATCCTCATGACTTGGCATAAAGTTTTACCTTCATTATTAAAATTTTACATTAGACTAAAAGACTTGTTAAAAGTGAAAACTATGATTGAACTATTTCTTTTATTAAACTTAAGCTCTTGAGGTTATAAATTTACATACTCTCTTTACTATCTTATCTACAAAAGCCTTATAGTTAGATATTTGAAATCAAGATACTAAAATTTCTATTTTAAAGTATTAAATAAGTCTTTTATTATAAGCCTTTTAGATTTTCTTTATTTCTTATTCTTAAAATTTAGTTTTAAAGCTCTTCTTTATCCTTATTATTGTATAATCAGAATGAATCTAGTGGAGAGAAGCTTGCTATAGTTAGCTTATATTTATAATATGGTGCTTTAAATTTTAAATTTATAAGCTTTTGTATTAGTGTATTAGATGTCCTTTGTTGTATTTTTTAAATATTAAAGAGACTTTCTTTACGTCTAGATAATCAAATTTAGACTTATAATTCGCATCAGCTAAACTTTATCTTTCGCATTCAAGGTTTGATTCCAGGCTTCTATTTCGATTTTTATCTTATACTTGAGTTTTATTGTTTAAAGCCTTGCTAAATATAGCTTCTTTTAATATCTCTACTTGTTTCAGTTTATTACAAACCCTTCGCTTTTAGGCCAAACTTAGAATATATTAACTTTGTATGATGATTAATATTAAATTAGTTTAACTTCATCAAATATCATTTACTCATAAAGTATTAAGCAAGAGTTCTGACTAATAATCAGTTAAAGCATATAGTAGACATACTAATAAACAGATAAGCTATAGTAGCTATCTAAATCACTATATGTGTAAATTAATGAATCTTAAGTCTTAAAAGCAACTATAATACAGTCTTGCTTTAACTTTAGTAGCTTGGGATTTAAAGCAAGTTGTTTAATATGGTAGCAGATCTTTCTAGTATCTTGTATGCTGTGCAGGAATTTTTGTAGCTATTTGTAAGAATTTATTTTCTCAACCTCTACTTAAAACAATTATCCAGTTATGTTAACGAATAGGTATCTTAATGGAAAATATTTAAATTTAATATAAAAATAGTTGGAATACATAAGAAAAATAGCTTTTAAACAAATAGATTTGGAAAGTAAAGTATAAAGGTATAGAAGAATCGTTATTGTATAATTTGAAGAAATAAGAACTTGATAAATTAGCTTATTTTTCTAAAACTTTACTTAATAAAAAAACAAAAATCAAGCTTAAGAGCTAGCTTTATAAAGAGATACTTTGGTAAAGATCAAAATTATCTTAAAAGAGAGTAACTTAGTTTTAAACATAGTAATTGAAGTTTGAAAAATAAAGTTGAAGATAAGGCTTAAATATTATAGCAATGATATTTATTTTATTTGAATTAATTATTTTTATTTGCTTAAATTAATTCAAAGATTTGAATGTATCATTTAAAAAATTATAAATACTTTAAAATTATTGGCTAAATCTATGAAGTCTGAAGGTTACCTAAGAAAATTTCAATTTATTTCAAAATTTTAGAATAAGCTACTAAGATAGCTATCACCAGTAGAAAGCTATGATATTTCTTTTATTAAATAGATCTAATATTTGCCTTTATAGTAATTTTATATTTATAGTAAAATTGATATAATTCTATTAATCATTAGTTTACTTTTTACGAAGGATTAAAGTAATAATAAAATAATATTTATAAAAGTTAATAACTTTAATATTTTGTATTAAGTCTGTAAATCATCCCTGATTTATCTAAGTTTTCCTATAAACTCTATAATATTTTTAAATCTTTTTCCAGTAAAGTTTCTTAGCATAAAAGGCATTAGTTTTATTATATTATTTCCAAAGCACATTTATAGCATAAAACTTTTTCGCACTTGCAAGTGTAATCAAATGTTTACTCTTTCTTAATTTATCTTGCACAAGTAAAGCACTTCCCTTAAATTTTCTTCTTCTCTAAATCTAGTTTCTTATTTACTTACTTTGATCTTTATGTTGCGTCTAAACTTGCTTATTCATATTTTTGTATTCCAATCGCTTATTTAATTTCCTCTTACTATAATATTTATTAGCATAAATTTTATTGACTAAGTTAGCATTTTATTTGATAGCCTTTTTCTTCTTTAAGGCATACAAGCTTGTTATCAGTTTCAAGCGCTATATGATTAAATAGGCAACATTTGCAAAAAGCATGCTAGCACTTTAGTTTAATTAATAAGTCTTTTTGATTTCCCCCACATCTATTGCAAAATATTTCATATTCCTCTTACTTTTGCAATTCTAATTCCTGTTACTATTTATGCTAAATTCTTTAAATAAGTGCATTATATCTTTTAGCTCCAATTATTTACTCCAATTCTTATAACTTATTGCTTTTATTGCATTTAATGCATGTTAAATTATACCCTTATTCTCCTTCTATGCTTAAAAAATTACCTTCTGTGTTTTCTTATATATATAAGAGTAAGCATGTCTAACAGAATTTATGCTAGCATTTTAAAATGATTTCAGAATCTTATTTATTACACTAACAGCATTTCTCTTTCTAATCTTATAGATAGCTCACTTTATTTAACACATAATCATAATTTTCTTAAGCATATGCTGAAGCTTGAGATGGTTCTACTAATTACTCTTTCAAAAGCAGATTTAAGTTCTATTATAGCTCTTCTTTAGCTTTTGCTTAGTCTTCTATTTTTTTATTTTATTACTATATTTATTAAGTTAAACTAGTAAACTTTTATGCTTCCTCTTTTAAAGTTACTTAATAAATAATGTTTTCTTTCTCCTAGTTTTCAATCTTTAGTTAGCCTTCTTAAACTTCAAAATTTTTTTATTTCCTCTCCTCTTTTAATTTTTCCTCTTACTATTATAAAAACTGTAATTCTTTCTATTTTTCCTAATTTCCTTTAAATTTTCCCTATAACCCATTCAGGGTTTCATATTAACTTTCTAATTATTTTAGCAAGTTAGAAATTTCTTAGTATTGTTGGCATTTTTATTAATCCCATACTGAGAGTTATTACTTCTACTATTATAAATCGTAGCTTTGAGGATATTAGTTTTGTATACTATAAGCTTATCTAGATTATGGTTATTAGTAAGCGTTGTTTTCTTACATATAATTCAATTATTTCTATTGCTAATATAAGTTTTCTTATCCTATCTAATTATTATAACCTATGCTAAAATATTTATTCTAGAGTTATGAATTATCTTGTTCCTATTCATTAGAGACAGTGAATGGACTTTTTTTATTTACACTTTAAGGATTGAACTAATATTGCTGTTATTGTGAACCTATACTTCATACCTGCTATTGCTAACTTTGCACCTATTGAATAGCATTTGACTCATTCAGAGTTTATTAGAACTATTAACTTTCAAGTAAAAAACGTGTATCACTCATCCTTTATTCTGAAATTAGCATTTGTAGTATATCAATTTCCTTCTAGCCAAGGAGTTTAGGCTAATTACAGATTGTGCAATTAAACAGATTAGGCAAATTTTAAGTTTATTGCTATTACATATAGACAAGTTTGGATTGCTAATGAAGCTCTCTTAAGTGCTGTTTGCAAAAATTATGGGGACATTAAATATCTATCTCATACGAATTTTCCAAGCAGCTAGGAAAATCACACTATTTCATTTTATTTCTTTAGATTATTAATTAGATTTAATTAAGTTTAAATAGGTACTAAAATGCTATCTACCCTCTTTGAGAATTAAATATAGTTAATTATAGCTATCCAACTCTAATCCTTCCCAGCTATTTTAATGTAATTATACCTTCTAAAGCCTTTTATTTTTGCTTGTATTTTATACTTAAATGCTAAGTATTCAAATTTAATCCTCTGCTAGAAATAATCAGCAGCTAGCTTTTAAGCTCTTTTGCGAATCCGTTGGATTCTTATTCTATCTTACAATAGAAGCTTACTTCAAATAATTAAGAGTACTAAGTATTCAATATATCCAATACGCTCTAGTTTATAAAATCCCTACCTACTATGCTCTAAATAAGCTTTTCCTCTATATTCAAATTTTAAAACCCTGTTTGAAAATTCTAATAAGCATCTTATATATGTAAGATATATTAAATACCTATATTCCAAAACTAAGAATATGAAGGTAAATTACTTTCATTTATCATTTTGAAATATTTACTCATATAACTCTACCTTAGATTATTGCTTAGATAGTTTAATCTAGCTACTAATATCATTTTCAGAGAAAAGCTATAGATCTTGACTTCTTTATCTATACTCTATTTCTATATTTAAGGTATATAAGAATCTTATATATCCAAGCCTTTATTTATTATATATAAAGTGAGATCTATAGAGCTAAGCTAATGATATTTAGTTTTATTCAAAACTGCAAGGATTGTATTCTACTTAGTATAGTCTTTAAGCTAAAGTCTTCAGTTCACCCTAGTCTAATTTTGCTTAAGTAATAGATAATTAATGTGCTAATTTGAGTTAGCTAAGCTTTATATTAAACAGATTTTATAGCTATTAATAAAAGACTTAACTAGCCTTATAGAAACTAAAGGCTGCTTAAGAAAGGACTTAAAGTAAGTTAGCTTTTGATAAAGATAGAGAAAGCTATTATTCAGTAAAGTTATTAAACTAATAAGGTTGAAAACCCAGAGTCAATGTTAGTTGTCAATTTCAGACTCTTAAAACAAGGATATTCCTAAATTATCAGTAGAATGCTAATTAAAGGAAATATGATAGAGCTTCATTCAAACTAAAACAGGTTTAACTTATAGATCAGAGGATTAAAGCTTTTCTTACAGCTATTCTTTAAGACTTAATTAAGAAACCTAAATATATATATAAGCAAAAGGAGCTTCTTATTGTATAGTTAATTACTAAAAACCACTATAATTTGCAAACTTAAGCATGCAAATGAAAAGAAGAAGCTAATTTCTACTTCTCTTAAATAAAGGATAATTAAACATAAATCTGAATTATGTTAGAAGAAATGAGACCTAGCTAAATTAATTTTGATAAGCCTGAAATTAAACTAAATAATTCTGTTAATTGGACTAGATGAGCAATAAAAAGGGTGATAAGCTAGAGAAAATACCAAGTTATATTAGTTAATAAAATTATTAATAATAGATTGATTATAAAAGTCAGCTATTTAAAGCTATAAGTTTATTTATTTATTGTATTTGTTAAATGTAAGAACTAAAAGCTATTTTTTAAGTTCCATAATAGAGTCGAAATTCCAAGTCTTCTAATATATGTGAGGCGAGCTTTTCAATTCCTAGTGGAATTAAATATTTGAATTTGCAAATATAGGATAATAAAAGCAATAATGTTATAAAGACTGTGGATATTGATCTGAATAGTGATGGAGATATCTAAGAAAGCATCAATCAAGCCATTGTAACTTAGTATTATTTAAACCTGTAGAAGTAAGGACAGGAAAAGACATAAAGCTAGTCTTTTAGAAAACTGCTTCTTTGCTTAATTCTCCTCTATAATGCTGTTATACTCACTCTTAAAGGGCATATTATGAATCTCTCACTTCAGAGTATGGATTTCTAGAATATTTGAGATTAAGAAATGCTATAGAAGTATCAGTTTTCTATCTTCTAGTCTTGAGAAGAATATAATTAAGAACTTAGTTAACAGTTCATTGAAGAGGAAAATGAAGCTTTAGCTTCAGAGAAATAGATATTGTATTATGAAAGCTAAGTAATATCTTTTGATATTGGAAGGTTAAAAAAAATAAGCAACAAGCAAAGAAGCTAAATCCATAAGCATTAGGATGGCAGTTAAAATATTGATAGTTTGAACTAAAATTGGGTTTCTATTGATTCAAGGAAAAAGAACTTAATTTTGAACTAAGAGAGTCTTAGATTGACTTAAAAGAGATTCATAGAAAAGTTAAATCATATAAAATAACAATTAACCTAAAAAACTTAGGTTCTTAGGAACTCTTTAATATAAATCTTTGATACTCTGAAAGAAAAATTTGATTTTAAAAGCTAGAGGCAATTAAAACAATAAAGCTAAAGCATAATTGATAGTAATTAAATAGCTTTTAAAGTTCCTGATAATTAAGGAGATTTAATAGATCTTCAAAATGGATAGTAAATATAGTAGGTAACTTATGATAGATAAGTAGCACTTTTAACTTATTTGGAGAGAAACAAAGTTTATGAGATAGAGCTTTTGATAGAAACTTAAAATCATTTAAAAATGAAATGCGATCAAGGATTTCAATCTAATGTTCTAATTTTTAGAGATCAAACTTATAAGAATAGCTTTGAAAGGAAAAATATCTACTGGAACTTCTAAACTTATTATGGATATATCTACAAATAAGAAGAACTAGATGACGTTTATCCTCTTAAGTTTTAGGATAATGATATACTTAAGATTTATATCAGTACATTTGACGATGGTTTTGTTAGATTCGGAAATCAAGAAGAACTCTCAGATATCGCAATATAAGATTTTCAAAAACTAGAGAATGCTAATTCAAATTAGTCTCAATAAATGTGGAAGTTAGGAATTGAATTATTTTTTAAAGGCTAGAAGGCAACAATAATAAGATCCCATATAGCTTGAATTATAAAACACCCGGCATTTATATTTAAAAAACTTAATTTATTAAATTCTCAAGCCAAAAGCCATTTGTATTATCTTTGTGCTCCTTATTTCTAATTTTATTTTCAATTATTAACAAAATGATAATATCTAAGTATTTATTTTGCTATTTATTTAAGTAATAAAATAAGAAAATTTAAAGCATCATTGATTAGACTTTGCTCTCAAGTCTTAAATTAAAGACTTTTGGACTATTAAATCAGTTTGAAATTGGTTCGACTTATTTATTAATTGTACTTCTCATTTCTTATATAATACTTCCTTTATAACCAATCATCAGTTATATTTAATTACATGCTTAGTTTAATTTCAGCAGTGTAAAAGTCTAGAGTAAATAAGAAGTTATTTCATATAAATGATTATCCCTTTAAATAAGCTTGTTTCATCTCATTATTAAAAGCACTATGAAATTAAGTACCAAATTTAAAATTGCTTTTCCTAGCTATATTTAAGTTTGCATCTCTACCAGAATCAAATAATAAAGAACCAAATAAAAATAAATAGCTAGATTCATTAACTATTGACCAGGATGAGAGTATTAGAAATCACTAAGTTTAGAATAGCTAAACATTTTAATTACAGAGATATGAAACTGTAACTAGACGAACTCATGCTTATAAATTATAAAGCATCAATCTCTTCTTAGTTTTACTATATTTTTAAAATAAATATCCACCTTTATCCTTCTCATTTACTCTTCGCTAAAACTCTTAGTTAATACTTTTATTGTTATATCAATCCCGATATATTGTGTTCTATTTTATATCTCTATAAGCATAAATTTAACCTTTGCTCATATAGCTACTAGCTTTATTTATATCTATATTATTAGACTGGGATTCTTTAATTTAAGCTAATGGCTATATTAATTTTTCTTTCCATTGGAACTAAAATTTAACCTTCTAGCAACACTAATATCTCTCTTCCTAATGAATAACTATTTGTCTTGCTTCCTAATTTAAAATTCCTTTATCCAAAACATCAGAAAAATAAATTAAAAGTTTAAAAATATAAAAAATTTGATCTTTCTAAATACCTCAATTCGACTTCAAAAGCAGTTAGAATGGTATAAGAGGATTATATTTAAAAGAGGTAAATGAGTAGTATAAAGTAAATAGGAAAGCAGCATAGGTAGTGATTACTTAGATTTATTATAGATTTAATTATGAAATAAATTTTGTTTATTTAAACTTTCAGTATAAATGATTTCTGATTTCCAGATTAATTCCTAAAAAGTTAGGGATTAGAAAGCTTAAATTTAGTTGCAAGAGGAAAGCAAATTAATTTCGAAGGAAAGGGAAGAAGATATTTTAAATGATCTTTCTTATCTTACCCAAGATTCTTAGGTAAAGATCGAAGATTTAAAAGAGTTCTAGCAATTTTTGCTAATGAAATAACAAAATTTAGATCAAGAACGTGAAATTTTTTAAAAGCAGAATGCGGTTTTTTGGTCTTCTGAGTAAAATGTGCTTGATAGATAATAACATGGATAGAGTAGTAAATAAGATGAAGAAAAAAAAAAGATTTCCAATGAAGAATAAATGAACTTACTAGTAGATACACCAACTATTATATAAAAGTCGAATTAATCTATATCTTCTTCACCTCCTATTCAATCAGAGCCAAAATAGTAGTAGTTTTCTAGTTTTGATTAAATTAAACAAGATAAATTCAACTACTCACTTACCCCTTAGCCCTTTTAAAATTAAGACTAGTAATTTGAAAATTTTATCAATCAAAAGCAACAAAAAGTTTGAGACCTATCTGAAAATGATTTGCTAAAAGATCTTAGGATTAAAGAACCTGCATTATGTAAATTCTTTTTGTAAGGTAATTGCAAATTTGGAAAAAAATGCAGGAATCAACATTTGCAATAAGCAAATGAAGATGAGGAGGATCATGATTGTGGAATTTGCTATTAAAAAATTAAAGCTAATGATAAACTGTTCGCTTTATTTTTAAATTGTTAGCACATTTTTTGCATCGATTGCATTAAAGAGTGACGTGCAAAGGATGAAATGGATAAGAAGGTAATAAAAAGTTGTCCATTATGTAGAGAAACAAGCTATGATGTAATACCAAGTAGAATATATGTGAGAGATAGAGAAAAAAAAATGGAGATGTTTTAGAACTACAAAGAAAATCGTAAAAAAATCCCTTGCAAATACTTTAAATAAGGGCTAGGAAGATGTAAGTTTGGCAGTTCGTGCTTTTACTCACATTTGTATGAAGAATCATCATTTGGAATTGAAGTTCAATCTCCTTTATATGAAGTTGAGGATTTTATGATTTGAGCATTTTCAATAAAATCTCAATTTCAATTATAATAAATCATTATTTAAAAGATATTTGACTTAAATCAAGCCTCTTTATTCCTCCTTCTCTAATAGTAATCTAAAAGATAAATCTTTTATTCTTCTCCTTAAAAAAAGTTCCTTAAAACTTGATTTTAAGCATATCGAGTTAAATCTATTTAACCTTTATCAAAAAAGCTGAAAAGCTTTATTAAGTATTTTTATCTAATTGCTAATTTAATATAGAAGATATCTTTTAAATATATAGCTAAATAAACTATGAGAATATCTAAGATTGTGCTTATCTTATATTGCTTGAATATCGCATAAATAAATTTAAAAGTATCCTCTTTATTCTCTCATTCTTTTTATCTATTGCTTTTTACTCTTTTTCTCTATTATACTTATTCTTGGTATCAACTCTAATTGTCATTGATTGTAATACGAACAGTATAATGTTCTACTATTATGTTTAATATGCATATGTAATAAATATTCATTAAGCAAGATTCTAAATAACTCTTATTAGAAGAAACTAAGAAGATTTCTTACAACCTGCTAGTTAATATATCTAGTTTTAATTTGATCTTTAAGACTTCTAGCTTAGTAAACTTATAAGCTATATACATTTATTATTTATCTTAACACCAAAATTAGATAACTAGTTTAAAATAAGTTAGTAACTATCTCTTTTGATGTATTGGGTTGGCATCATTTAGTAAATCCTTCCCCTTAAAACCTATAAAAAAATTTAAAATCCACTTTAAAGTCGCCAGATATAGAAACCTATCCTAGTACTTTGATAATTAATATTAGTGCTTATGGATAAGTTTACCATATCATAAAATAATGATTTTAGATTAGAACTTTCACTAAACTTAATAAACTTATAAGTCAAATAACTATAAATTTAACTAGGCTATTTATTATAATACTTAGTTCTTATTCTAGAGTTAAGTTAGTTGGCTAACTCTTTTATAGGAATAGTAATTTACATTTGCAGTCATAAATTTAAATTAAATATCTATTTTATAGATTTTAGTCTTCGTAATAAAATAATCCAGGTGTGCTTAGAGTATTAGTTATCTGAAAGTATCTTAAGAACTTAAATCATTTTTCCAAAATAAAGAAAATATGATAATTAAGTCCTTTTAATAAAGTAGCTTTGTGCTTATGAGCTCTTTTTGCATTTATCATATTTTTTTAATTTATAACTTTAGCTTTTAGATTATCTCCTTTTTCAGATTTAAAAAAAGGAAAGTTTTGTTAATTAAATTAAGACTTAAATTACCTTTTAAATTAAAGCTTGAAATGAGATTGATGATTTAAATAAAGAGAGATATATAAGATGCTGACTATTTAAAGAACTCCTTCAAGATTTTAATTGAAGTTTATTTAATTCCTTCTATAGCTTGATTAAAATTTTTCTAGCTTGAAATTCTTCAGAAATATTGTGATCATAAAAACAGGAATTGCCGAAAGGACATTTTCTTCTTCCCTCTTAGATATACTTGCAAGGTATTATGCTGAGTTTATTTTTATAGGCTTCAAATATTTCTTACTTTTTCTAAAAATCCTTCTCAAAACATGAACTTGGAATAACAACAAAGCTCTCTTCTCTGCATAGTGGACAACTTCTTACCACATTTTTGCTTTATTCTTATTATTATCGCCATTTTCGGATGCAATCTAAACAAAAAGCATGAGTGCAGTTGGGAAGTAATCCAAATTACTAATTATTTTCTAGTATACCGGAAAGACATATTCCACAATCTTCATCTTTAATTTCCTTTTTTTCTTCTATTACGATTTATGGAACTTGAATTTTTTACTATATATGCAAATATCTGCATTTCTCTCCAAATTTACAAAATCCTTTTTTAAAATACCAGCATTCTTGTGGTTCAAAATTAAATTTGTTCTATGGTCTAGATCTAAAAGGCTTTATTTGTCTATTTCTTTAATCACCTCTCCCTTTATTTCATCTTCCCCTTCCCCTTCCTCTTCCTCTTCCTATTCCTACTCTTCCTCTTCCTCTTCCTCTTCATCTCCCCCTTCCTCTTCCTCATCTGTTATAATAGCCATCATCAGAAGACTCACTAGAATCATTGCTTTCGCTGTCATTACTAGAATCATCCCCTTAGATGTAATCACTAGAATCATAACCTTAACTTTAATAATCACTAGAGTCGCTGGTTCCAGAATATCCCGAACTACTATTGTTATCCGAATCATAATCCGAGTCTGACTCTTCCTCTCACATTTTATTAAAATAAAACCTTTTAAGCAATTTATACAGAATAATTGGCTATAAAGTTTAAGTTTAGTATAAAATTATAAAATAATTATCTTAGCTTTATCTTTATTTTCATATAAATGTAGCTTCCTTTATTATTAACATTGTTAATTACCTCTTATTAACTTTAGCTTTTATTCGCATTACTTACCATTTCATTTTTTAATTATCACTACTTGAAGCTTAGACCTATTAATACTAAAACTAACTCCAATTTCTTAATTTTTGAGTCTTATTTATTATAGATATTTTCAATTTTAAAATGCTTTTAGATTGTTAATTTTAAAAGTATGTGTGTGCTATGCATCTTTATGATAAATATTTTCTAATTAGGTAAACTAAGTAATTGTAGAGATTATGCATAAATGAGTAAACAAAGCTTCTATTAATTTAGGTATGCTTCTAATTTAAAATTTAGTTTATCTGTTTAATTATATTTTAGAATTAAGCAGCTATCATGATTCATTATTAATACCTACTTTTGCTTATTCTTTACCAAGTTTTATTAAAATAGTACTAATAAGTTAGTTTATATTCAACCAGCTTTATAAGGAAATAATGCTTAAAGGAAAATAAGAGTATGGTAAGATATTAATAGTAAGCTATATATGAAATAACTAGGGTAGGAAGCTTATTTTGTGAGATTCCTTTATGAGAAAATAGAAAAAAAGCTTAAATTTCTAGATGTATAAAATTAAATTTTAGATATATAAATTAAAATTAGCTAGCTATAAATAGATGGGTAATAAATAGATAAAATTAAATAATTAAATTAAGAAAATCTTATGCTTTGGAGATTCTTTGACAGCTGGTTTGAATTCTGAAGCTGACTAAGATTATCCTTACTCTAGCTGAATGGAAGAAATACTAAAATAGAAATATTAAGTTAAAGTTATTACTAATGGTAAGAGTGGAGACTTAGCTTAGACTATGAAAGAAAGACTTGAAGATTAGTTAAAAACTACCTTCGATTTAGTGTTAATACTAGCAGGAACGAATGATCTAGGGTATAGAATAAGCAAGGAAGAGACTCTTAGAAATATAATAGAACTGCATAAAGTATGTAGCAGAAAAGGAATGAAGACAATATGCATTTCAATACCTTATTTACTTTGTATAAAAAACAACTAGTTTCATTTAGAAGGAAGGTAATTCATTAATTCTTAGTTAAAGATATTTTGCTAATCTAACCCTAATAAGCACTGATTCTTTGATCTATGTAAACTAATGAGTATCTAGGAAATAGAATTGTGATCAGATAACATACATTTTAGTAAAGCTGGATATTAGCACTTCGGAGAATAAATAGCAACTCTTATAATTAATGAGGAAATACTAAGTCAATAAAAAGCTGCTTAATAGGCTGGAAGTTTAAGTCTTATTAATGTGGGATTTACTTAATTCTAAAGTCAGAAGCAAGAGAATTAGAAAGGCTAATGGAAAACATAAAATCATCTCGTAGTTAAAAATTCGGAACTTTAGCAAGAAATAAAAATAATAACTTGGAATATTTGATTTTCCCCCTTTAATTAGAGGAACAGAACGCTACATTTAATCAATAATATTCAAAAATATGACGCTGACTTTGTATGCCTACAGGAAGTTACTTAATCTGCTCTAGATATAATATAAGAAAGCGAGTTCATTCAAAGCAATTACTTTATATCAGGTAACTAAATAGAACATTATGGCTGCAAAATTCTTTTTAAGAAGAAGTTTTAGAGCAGCATTTTTGAATATTAGCTAAATACTATTATGAGCAGAACTTTTTTATTTCTGGTGTTCAAGATAAGAGATAATGAAATAGTAATCTCAACTAGTCATTTAGAAAGCCTTGAAAAGAGTGAGAAAATAAGAATTGATTAGCTGATGGATATTTAAAGAATCTTAAGTCAATATGATACCTCCTTTTTCATGGGAGATTTCAATTTTGGTGATGGATACCCTGAAGAAAACTATATAGAGTGGTATAAATATCAAGATGTTTAGAAACTATTAAATCCAGAAGATAAAGCATTTACCTAGTTTGATTAATACTATCCTCCATGGAGACCTGATAGAATATTAATGACCTACAACAACTTATTCAGACCTATTAATATTTAAATTATTGGCCAAGAAGTCATTGAAGTTTCTAAATAACCAAATGAAAACTAGTCAAAAGAAGCAGTTTAACAGTAGGAAAATTAAATTTAGTAGCCAGATAAAGCTAGCATGAACTAGAAAAATTAGAAAGGATTGAAAATAAGCATAGAAAAGATCTAAGAAATGGAAAATAATGCTACGACTATTAGTGATCATTTGGGGCTCTTTGCTTAGTTTTAGTTTCAGTGATCTTTTTGAAGCATTCAGACTTAAGATAATAAATAATAAAATTGATTTAGTTTTAATTACCCTAAGTTTTATTTAAATATATATAGGTTAAAAGCAATTAACTAGATTAATATACCAATGTAGATTTTTATATATAAGGTATGAAATTTAATTTGTACTGATGTTGTTAACTTATCTAGCTACTAACTGATCTTTAATAATTATTCTTTTTCTTAATATCGACTGATAGATACAAATAGTAGAGGCTATATTTAGCTTCTTAACTTATCCTTTATAAAATAATAGAAATCTAACTTTCATATAAAGGGCTTTTTCTTCATCAGTCTTATAGTTATCCACAAATGATCTGAAAACAATAGACACATTAAAACTTAGTGAATAGTAACCTAGTTTAGCTACTAATGTGATAAAAGCTTAGCTTAATTAATTTCTCTTAATTTAGCTTTTAATGAATGTAAAAGTGCCCTAAGTTGGTTATAAAGGGTAATAGCAGTATAAGCTAATATAATAAAGGTTATTAAGCTACTTAGCAGGATAAGCATTTCATACTACTCTAATTAGCTTACTAGCACTCTTCCATATATTTTAATTATTCTACAGTAATTATGAATCAATTACTTATCTAACTATCTTACTAAATCTCTCTTTTTCCTATTTACTCAAATTTAGCGTCTCATATTTAAAGTCCCTTTTTAAAAGCCGCTAATTAGAGCCATTTATAAATTAATTCATTTAAGCTAATAAATATGCACTAGCTAGATATGAACTTAGCAAGCTAATTTCGTATAAGCGACCATTAACTGCAAATATCACCATCCAAATCTAAAGAAAATTAACTAAATTTAAATACCAAAGCAACTATGCTAAGTCCTTCAGAAGCAAAACTGAAATCTTCTAAAAACTAGTTATCCAAAAGCTTTGCAGATTAAAGCATCCTTAGTAACAGCTAAAATAAATAGAAAACCTAAAATTTACTTACTATCGAAGCTATTAAACTAAGCCAAATTCCTTAAAGAAAGATTACTAAAAATGCTAGTCTTCCTTAACTTAAGTTCAAAGCAGCCTAAAAGTTATCTTCAAACGCTAACTTAGACTAATCTTTGTATTTATTACAAAAGCCAGCTCTAAAGTTAGAAGAAACAGCCCTGGAAAATACCTAATTTAATGATTTGTAGAGCATCAAATAATTGTCATATCAGAAGATCAAACCTAGACTTAGTTATCTAGGTGAAAAAAGTTCCCCTTAGGAGATAAAATCTCAGCAAAACTTAACATTTGATTCCTCATTATAGGATTACTCCTTAAGTCCCATTGCAATTGATCATTAAGAATCGTAATATTCCAACACTTGTAAAAGAAGCTAAATTAATAGAGTTAGTATCTAAGCTTCTTTGGACTTCAGCAATTTTAAGAAAAAGATGTAAAAGTGCTAAAAGCAAAGCGAATGTGCTAATGAATCTCCATAGGGTTGAAATAAGCAACAAAATGGTAAGAATAATAAAAAGTGAAATTACAAAAGCTAAAACTAAGCAAACTAAAATATTAATGACTTGCAGATATAAGCTAATCATCTAAGCATCATTAGGTATTCTAGTAAACAGGATTTATCTAAATCATTTTCCAATAATTAAAAGAAAATTACTACTTAGAATGATAACTTATTAAAGGGAAACCTTGATACGATCCATGAAATTATTAACAAAACATAGTTAAAGGAAAATATTTTATAACCAGCTAAGACTAAAAACAGCTTAAAGGATAATAGTGAGACTAAATAAAAGCAACACTAAGTCATTCTAAATCAACATGTGAAGCTAAAATAAATTAAAGTTTCCTAATAAAAGCAAAACCAGTAATAAATACCTTAATTATAAGATCAATAAATCACTTAAAAACGTAAAAGTTAAATTAGCTAAGAAATATAAATAGAGAAAAGAAATTATTAAAAGACTGAGAAAAGTAAAATGAGAGACCTTAAACTAGATGTCTTCACATAATTAAATTAAAACTCAATGAAAGAATTAGAAAGAAGTTCAGAATCACCTTAGACTTACAACGAAAAAGACAATTACTCATAATCTCCCATTCTAAAAAGTACTAATTTTAAAGCCTAAACTAATAAAAAACAAAACCTACCAAACATAAGTACACTTTTAAATGAATTCCAAGAATAAGTTAACTTAGCATTAGAATAATCTGTCATAAATCCTAAAAATACATCTAGTCAATATTTAAATTTTAGTTTGTAGTATCCTAAAAAAACTATTACATCTGAGCTTTTACCATCTATAATACCTTAAATGAAGGTAGAATAAAATAGAACAGATAAAGATTAGGAAAAACTAATTAAAATAAAAATAGTATAAGCTGAATAAAACGATAACTCAGTATCTTAGACTAATACTGAAGCAAACTCTTCTATCTTGAGTCTTAATGATAGAAGTAATAATTTCAGAAAATAGTTCAAAAAGTAAAAATTAACTCTTATTAGGAATATTCAATTTCAAGAAATAGACACTCCTTTACTAAAAAAATAATCTGATTTGGATGAATCAGATTAATATAACTTAGCCCTCAAAAAGAAAGAACTTCACAGTAAGCATTTATAAAAAACAATTAAGTATACTTTAGACTAAATACTTAATTAGTAAAGTACTAAAATTAAAACTCATTCAAAATAGTCAGAAGTCTAATTAACAAATTCCAACTAAAACTCAAATAGTTATCATTCCTTATTTGGAGGAAAGTTTTAAAAATTATTGCTTTGCTAACTAGGCAAAAAACTTCTAAAATAGTAAAGTTTAGATAATACTCACATTTATAAAATTAAGCAAAAAAATACAAAAAACCCTTAAGAAATAGTAAAGACTAAGCAGCTGAGTGAATAATAGAATTAGTTAAATGTAGAAGATAATTAAAAGAAGCTATAATCACACTCACCTAGTTGACTTTATTTGGTTCTTAAGATAAAAGTGATTCAAATGGCTCAAGTCCTTTAAATTAATGGAATGACTAAAATACTCAAAGCTTAAGAGAAATATTAAAAATAAGCAGGACAAACAGCTTACTTTATAAATAAATTTACAAACAAAGGAGCTATAATGCTTTAAACTGAATCTAGTCCATATTTGAAGAAGTATGCTTGAATAAGTTAATTGATGAAAAAGCCAACTTTTATCCTCTTGTAGCAATATAGGAAAGCAAAGCATAAGGAAAGTAAGGGTATAGTAAAGCTATTAGCAAAGAAATAAATTTCGAATGAAAAGATGAAGCTCAATCTAAGTAACTGTAGTAGAGTATATTAGCAATTATTGATTTGCTGATATAAGAAATGAATAAAAAAGTTAACTTAATTCCAAACACTGTCATTGAATTTGTGTCCTATGGATTTCAAAACGATTTTTATGATGTTTACTCGCTTTTAATTAGCCCTTTTGAAAAGTAAAGAGTGGCCTAGGTACAATCTTAATAAAGGTAAGTTCTTATGCAGTTAAAATTTATAAATGCTAACTACTTTCTTTTTCCTTTCCACCTAACTAGTTAAAAAAACATGTGCAAAGCCATAGAAGTACTTAAAGCTTAGTCTTAAGGAGATTTAGATCACTAACATAAAAATATTTGCCTCAGTCTTATAAATATTATTGCTCTAAATTTACTTACTGAAAGAAGTAAAGTATACTGATTTCTAAAAGGTATAAAAAAGCTTTTACAAGGGAAACTACAGAGTAAAAGATAATGTAAGCCTTTATGCAGGATCTTTATGATGGAATATCTGACTCATTTTACTCCGTCTTACGCTTAGATAACATTCTAGACAACAACGATTTTTAAATCTGCAAGATAAAGCAAGACATTGCTAATATAAGCAAACTAATCCTTTAAAGGAACTTCCAATTTATAAAGCAATACTTGGAAATTAGTTTAGGAATGCAGTAGATAAAAAAGGAGACTAAAGACAAATATTAGGAAGTTTAGAAGAAAGTATGATTTATAAACTTTAATATTGGTTATATTTTCTCTTTTAGCTAGTAAAGTTCTATTTTATAAGCAATCAAATTTATTTCAAAATATACTTTTAAAGATTAATAAGTAGCACAGAATAGAAAGACTTCAACTTCTTAATCTAAGTTCTTTTATACAAGTAAAGTTAAGGTATATTTAATAAACCATTTATTTGGAAGGTATTACAGAATATAGATATTTAATCAACTAGCTTTAGATTATTTGAAAGATAATAAGCAGCAAGTTAACTTACAAATTTAGATATTTATAATTATTCTCTATAACTGAAGGCTCATTATAGTCTATGCAGCTTTGATAGATGAGTTATTTAATATTAAGAACATTTTGTAATTTCTAAAAAGTTAAAGTTTAAACCAATTATTTATTATAAACATTCTAGAGAGCTAAGAGTTAATTACAATTTAATGTATTAAACTAAACTTATACACCTTTAATAAGTAGCTTAGTATAAAGCTTAAATAAGTTATTTTAATTAGTAGATTTCTCCTTAAGAGTTCTAATTATTTTGATTAATACTTTCTTCATTTAAGGAATTCTAACTATTTCATTATATAATATTTACGTTTCTAAATTAATTTATTAATACTTTGGAGTTTTCAATTATCATCATACTATTTCCTTTATTTGTATAAAAGCAACTAGCATTCTTTCTATTTATGTCTCTGCTAATTAATGTAATAAATACATTTCTTTTAGTTATAGTAACTGCTATCATTTATAACTCTCATTCTTGTCTCATATTATTTATGATACGTAGTTATTCTATAATTATATCTAAATGTTTATATAATTAAAGGCAATTCTAATTTGTTTATAAGTTAGTCGTAACATCGTAATGATAAAGATTCTTTGATAATTTAGTTATTATTTTCTGTTTAATCCTCTAATAAACTTTTTAATTTGTATATTAGTCTAATATTTAGTAATTTACTTTAGAGCTTTTAAATAAATTATCTTACTCTATACTTTATTTTCTAATAGCTACTTCATTTCTACCTTTTATTAAATAATTAAACTCTTTATTAAGTATCTATCATTATCTCTATAGACATCTTAGGTAACTTTCTTTACTCTTATATTCTTTCATTATAACTCTTAATTATTAAATCCTTTTATCATATCTAAGTAAAAGCTTATTCATAATAATTATAATAAAACTAGTATAATTAGACTATACATTTAGCTAGTAATCAACAACCTATTTTTATATTACTATAACCATAAAGCTACCTTATTTCTTTAATTATAACCTTTCTATTTTAGTTTAGACAATATGAAGGTATATCCTTATGATAAACACTTTAAATTATAGAAAGGTATTATAGAGATATAAGAGCATCAGAATATAATACCTAATTTGCTATTTTTGTTAAATGCTTAGAGCTAATTAGAAACTGAAGATTATAATTATCTTTACTTTCTTAGAAGTTATTAAGAAGATGAAGCTTATAAAGCTAAAAGATTATATAATAGCTTTGGTTTCTATAATTTAGCTATCGCACACCAATAAAATAGCTAAGTATATAGAAATAAGCTCAATCTTAGTAGAAATTTTATAAAATAAAAGCAGTTTATAAAAGTGTATAAGGGTATCTGTTTGTTGATCTATCTTTATTATTTTCACTATTTTAAGTTTCTTAATGATATAATGTAATACCAGCTAATACTTTTATTTATTAATTAATTATTTATATATTTGAAGTTCAGCCTGAAAAAAGGAATCTTAAACATAAAAAATATTTAACTATTTTAAGTTTAAGTTTGAGTACTTTGAAGATAAACAGGTAAGAGAAAGACGATTTCAGGTGAAAGCGCTCTTTTTATAGTAAATAATAAGAAGCAAAATAAGAGAAAAGAAAATAGACTAAAAGTATTTACTCATTTTATCTAAATTATTTAGAATAAAAGGAAGTTTAACAAGAGCATCAACTAATTTAGTTTTAAAACTAAATGAAAACTTAGAAGATTTTAATAGCTAAAATTAAATTTACCTTCTGAGTAAATTTTACCTGGAAAATAAATTATTAGAGTATAATATAAGAAAGATAAAAAATAGAGAATTTAAATTAAAAAAGACTTATTCACAAACTCGCCATCTAGTAAATGAAAATAAAATTTATTTCAAACTTTATTCAAAAGAATCCTAGATAATTTTTTTTAACTTTGCAGGATTGAAGTAAGAGAAATAATTTCTAACTAATTTCTGGCATAATTCAATTTAGTTAGGTATTTAACTCTCTTAATTATTAATAGATATTTAAATTTATAGTCTTTATACATACATTTTTATGAATTTCCTCTAGATTTATAATCTTTATAGTAATCAAAACACATTTTGATATATTATATGCAAATATGTTGAGAACTTAAATCTATTCTTAAAAATGAAGCTATTATAAAAGTAAAAGGTAAAGTCTTTCTATCAAAAAGTTTTTATCATATGCTTTAAATATTTTACATTGAACGTAAATTTTTTATGATATAATTTTAATAGAGTATTATAATTTGGATCTAAAGTTGTCTCCTTATTTTATAGATAAAAACTTTTTATAATTTTAATTAAAAACATATTTGATCACTTAAAATATAAAAAAGCGTAAAAAACTAACTAGTTAAATGATTAATCAAAACTCGAAATTCACAATTCGTTTTCTAAGTAGCTTTTCCTACTTTTTTTCCTCAATAACTTCTTCTGAAAATTTATGCTCATAAAAGCAAGAATTACTGAAAGGACATTTTCCTCTTCCTTCTTTAAAATATTTGCAAGGAATCAAACATAGATTATTTTTATATTCTTCTAGCATTTATTACTTTTTCTAAAAATTCTCAATAAAATATGGACTTGGAATGACAAGAAAGCTCTCTTCTCTGCATAATGGACAACTTCTCACCACATTTTTGCTTTGATCTTACTGCTATCGCCATTTTCGGATGCAATCTAAACAAAATGCATGCTTGCAGTTTTGAAGTAATCCAAATTACTTTTTATTTTCGAGCACACCCTATAGACAAATTCCACAATCTTGATCTTTGATTTCATTTTTTTCTTCTTCTTTGATTGTAGGAACTTAAATTTACTTTTAGATATGTAGATTTCTACAACTATTGCCATACTTACAAATTCCTTTTTTAAAATACCAGCATTCTTTCTATTGTTCTTAAATCTTTACCTACGATTAAAATTTATATGGATTAAATTGCTTTTAACTCTAATGGTAAATTATATCAAAAC
Source organism: Loxodes magnus (assembly GCA_946699065.1). Lineage (NCBI taxonomy): Eukaryota > Ciliophora > Karyorelictea > Loxodida > Loxodidae > Loxodes > Loxodes magnus. The sequence goes on along the minus strand of CAMPDV010000346.1, from coordinate 7,570 downwards.
TGTTTTCATCAGAGGAATCCTATTGATCCCACTCTCTATCATAATAATCGCTGGAATCATACCCTTTGTTGTAATCGCTACTTTCCTAATTAATGTCTTCATTTGAAGAAGAATCTGAGTCTTGCTAATACATCCACATTTTATTTATAATAATAATAATTTTTAAGCAATTTATACTTCAATTGCATTGTAAAGTTCTAAATTATAAAATAATGCTTCTAAATTTAAGATTTATTACGATATATTTGTAATTTCCTTTGTAACTTATATTGTAAACTAGCTTCTATTTAATATTTTCAATCATTTCCTTTTAGAATTGCTGCTACCTTTACACTTTACTTCCTAATAATAAAGCTAACTTTATATTATTTAGCATTCTAAGTTATAGAAAATCCAATCATTCAAATGCTTGTAGCTAGCTAACTTAAAAGTGTGCTTGCTGAGTATAGTTTTATATATAAAATGGGATTAAAACTATTTTCAAAAAGTAAACTACTTTAGTAATTATAAAGGAATATACCAACTCTTCTCTGATAACTAGACCCTCAAATATTAAGTTTCAGAATTAAACATTAGCACCTTACTACTAACCATAATCAAGATTCACCAAGAAAATAACAAAATAGAAAAGGAAATCAGCAGCAAATGGGAAACTAAGATTTTCAGCTAAATACAAGAACAACTTAACCAGTTTGCTTTATAAACACAATCAATAATCAAGAAAAACTAAAAGATATTGAGAAAGATTAAAAACTAAAACCTACAGCAAGTTAAAATTATTAGATGCTTTATGCAAGAGAAAAGGACACATAGCAAAGCAATGCTAACAGTTTAATATAAAGTAATTAATAGAAGAAACTTTGGAGAAAATTGGCCTAAATACTTTACATGTGATAAGGTAAAATTTATAGAAGAAAATTGAATCAAGGAATATAAGAATCAATAACAGAAGCAATAGCATAATAATGATAAAAATGTTTAAGGATCTGCGTAATATTAAAAGAGGAATAAGAGGAATGAAGCTCAGAGTAAGATGAAGAAAAAGAAATACAAGAAATAGATGAGAAAGAAGTAGAGTAATGACAAAAAAATGAAATTGAACTTAAAATTGGTTAGCTTAATAAAGGTAGATCACTATTATTATTATAATTTGTTTAAGTTAAGATGCATTTATTTTTTAATGGTTTATTTGATATTAAGAATGTAAAAATCAGGCTTTAAATAAATTTTACTAAATCCTTTTATTGCTAGAATACTTGCTTTATTATACCGATTACTAGCATTCGTGTAACACTTAGCATTTATTTATAAAATTTAGATGAAAGGGAATGATAAGGTAGCCTTATCTAAACACTGTTGAGAAGGAATAAATACCTTATTTAAGTATAAAATATTTATTGATACCCTATATATAAAATATACCATGGTCTTATCAAACCCTTTATCTATATTTCTTCTTAATAATATATCATACTAGTTATGTTTAACAATTTTAACTAAGCCTTATATATGATGAAAGAGTACCCAACATTATTAAATTTTAGAATAAATAATCATTATTAAATCTGACATATCAAAGATAATACTTTTAAGCTTATACTTCTAGTATAGATATCTTTCATAAACTCTTTCAACTTTTGTTTTTGTACTCTTTTTACTAAAATGTATGTTATCTGATCACAATTCTATTTCCTAGATACTCATTAGTTTACATAGATCAAAGAATCAGTGCTTATTAGGGTTAGATTAGCAAAATATCTTTAACTAAGAATTAATGAATTACCTTCCTTCTAAATGAAACTAGTTGTTTTTTATACAAAGTAAATAAGGTATTGAAATGCATATTGTCTTCATTCCTTTTCTGCTACATACTTTATGCAGTTCTATTATATTTCTAAGAGTCTCTTCCTTGCTTATTCTATACCCTAGATCATTCGTTCCTGCTAGTATTAACACTAAATCGAAGCTAGTTTTTAACTAATCTTCAAGTCTTTCTTTCATAGTCTAAGCTAAGTCTCCACTCTTACCATTAGTAATAACTTTAACTTAATATTTCTATTTTAGTATTTCTTCCATTCAGCTAGAGTAAGGATAATCTTAGTCAGCTTCAGAATTCAAACCAGCTGTCAAAGAATCTCCAAAGCATAAGATTTTCTTAATTTAATTATTTAATTTTATCTATTTATTACCCATCTATTTATAGCTAGCTAATTTTAATTTATATATCTAAAATTTAATTTTATACATCTAGAAATTTAAGCTTTTTCTCTATTTTCTCATAAAGGAATCTCACAAAATAAGCTTCCTACCCTAGGTTATTTCATATATAGCTTACTATTAATATCTTACCATACTCTTATTTTCCTTTAAGCATTATTTCCTTATAAAGCTGGTTGAATATAAACTAACTTATTAGTACTATTTTAATAAAACTTGGTAAAGAATAAGCAAAAGTAGGTATTAATAATGAATCATGATAGCTGCTTAATTCTAAAATATAATTAAACAGATAAACTAAATTTTAAATTAGAAGCATACCTAAATTAATAGAAGCTTTGTTTACTCATTTATGCATAATCTCTACAATTACTTAGTTTACCTAATTAGAAAATATTTAACTATAAAGATACAAATATTTAAGGAATTTCGCTAGGTTAGTGTAAGAAGCAAAATAATCATAATATAATAAAATGGATTTATAGGAGCATGCATTTTCATAGTTTGATATAAATGACAATGATCTTATACAATTATGCATATAAATCAGATAATTTACTAAATAAAATTAAATAAAGGAAATAAAAGTATTAGCTTAAGGTAGTAATACATAGCTTAGTCAGATTTATTAGTAATGCATTTATTCTAAGATTTATTAAAGTTATATACTATTTTGCTCTATAAAAGGCTTTAATTGCAAATTCTAAAGATAAAAGGCTATATATACATAGTTAGAAGTATATTAAGTATAACTAAGGAGGTAAATTAGTTTATACAGAGTATTTTACTTTATTAGACTATAAATAAGCCAAATATGCTTAGTGTTTAAATATTATAAATGCCAGTTTATCATCTAAATTCTATGCTTTATAGTGCTAAGTGTTTTTTGCATGAATACTTAGTAGACTGTGTAGGATAAATGAATAAAAGAAAATAGTGTAGTGATATAAATAGCAGAAATAAAACTAGTTTAGAGTTTAATTCTTACATTTTGAATAAAAACTAAACCAATTGCTAATAAATACATCTTAGCTTAAGCAAGTTCTAGTTACTTATAATTATCACATACTTTTAAATTTACTATCTAAAAGCATTTTATAGTTAGATGATCTCTATAATTCAGAAGGATAATTCAGCATTCTAAATCTAAGTTTAAAGGTTCTGACAATATTAAAATGATATAAAGGGTAAATAAGGAAAAAGTTAAAGTTCATATAAGCTATCTTATTATTTAAGAAATAAAGTAGCTATAATAGATATAGACTAGCTTAGATTATTATTTTATAATCTATTTTAAACTTAAACTTTATAGTCAATTATTCTAATAAAATGCTTTAAATCCATTATTTTATAAAATGTGGGGGGGACTAATTAGACTAGGATTATGATTATGATTATGACAATAAGAATCGTTTTGGAAATAGCAGTTCCAGTGATTCTTCTTATGATGATTTTTTTCATAACAGAAGAAGTGGCAAAAGAAAGAAGGAAAGTAGTCTTAATATATTGTAAATATTTAAAATTGTATAAGAATGGAAGAAAGAATGCATGTTTTTGTAATAAGGATACTGTAAATTCGGAGAGAATTGCAGATATTTACATAAAAAATAGCAATCTTAAGATCCATAAGACTAAAAAGAGGCATAAAAGGAAATCAAAGATCAAGATTGTGTAATTTGTCTATAGGGTGTGCTCGAAAATAAAAAGTAATTTAGATTACTTCAAAACTGCAAGCATGCACTTTGTTTAGATTGCATCCGAAAATGGCGATAGCAGTAAGATCAAAGCAAAATGTGGTGGGAAGTTGTCCATTATGCAGAGAAGAGAGCTTTCTTGTCATTCCAAGTCCATATTTCGTAGAGGATATTTAGAAAAAGTAATAAATGTTATAAATTTAAAAAGTAAACTCAGTTGAATACCTTGCATGTATTTTCAAGAAGGAGAAGGAATATGTCCTTTCAGTAAATCTTGCTTTTATGAGCATAAATTTTCAGAAGAAGTTATTGAGGAAAAAAAGTAGGAAAAGCTACTTAGAAAACGAATTGTGAATTTCGAGTTTTGATTAATCATTTAATTAGTAAACTTCTTTCTGTTCTAAGTTAGTATTATTTAATTAATAGTTCATATAAGCTAATTTACATAGAAGGAAATAAACTTCAGACCTTAAATTGAGATTCTCTTAAAGCTAAAATAAAAGTATAAAACATTTATATTCAGAGCATATTATTTAAAATAGTTCATATGCTAAAAACTTTAATAAAAAGACTTAACTATTGTAATAACTTAATTTTTAAGTACAAAATTAAGTTCTAAAAGTATCTTATATAATAAATGCCCTAAATGCACTTGGATTAATTTACTAGAAAGATTAAAAACTAGAGAAGATATAAGATTTCTTTTAAGAATGCTAATATAAATATTTATAAATATAAGAGAGAAAGACACTTAACTAGAATTTAATTACAATTAAGTTCATAAATCATTAGTGAAAATTTATTTATCTCATTTAAATTAAGCAGAGTCTAAAAAATTCTCTACCCCATTTGAAAAAAAATGTGAAAGAGAATTAGGTCAATTCTATATATTAGATTTTGAGTTTGCCAATTATTATTTTTCTTTCTTCAACAAAACTAATGAATTTTTTCTCATCTTAATTTCTAGTCTAATGATTTTATTTTGAAGTACACTTTACTTAGAAGGTGATTAAATAAACTCATTATATTAAGAAGCTTTTAAGTTTTCATTTATTTTTATTATTTTCCTTACTAAAATTGCTGAAACTATTTTTCATTTTAATTTTAATAATTAGATAAGAATAGAAAAAACTCTAAGATTATCTTCGTCTCTCTATTCTGCTTTGTTACCTAATTATTTATCATATATCGTTTGCTTCAGAATTCCTTTACCTGTTTACCTTCTAAATACTACTGTTTTCATTAAAAATAATATAAAAGTTTTTTATCCTCAAGGTTCTTTTTTTGCATCTTGAACTTCACGCATATTAATAACAAATCTAAGTCTTAACTGCCTCGATACTAGAACACTAAGAAATCTATAATTGCTTAACTAAGGAAACTGTTCAAAAAACAAATAAAAGCCTCACAAGCACTTTTAAAAACTGCTTTGACCATACTAAATTCTATTGAGACTAAACTTAATAATATATCTAATATACTCGACTATTCTATTTCTGTCTTAACTTGCTATCGTATATCAAACTAAAGATATTAAATCACCTTTTACCTTTTATAGTTATTATGTTAAAGCAAACTGTAAAAGAAATTTTAATTATAATCTTCAGTTTCTAATTAGCTCTAAGCATTTAACAAAAATAGCAAATTAGGTATTATATTCTGATGCTCTTATATCTCTATAATACCTTTCTATAATTTAAAGTGTTTATCATAAGGATATACCTTCATATTGTCTAAACTAAAATAGAAAGGTTATAATTAAAGAAATAAGGTAGCTTTATGGTTATAGTAATATAAAAATAGGTTGTTGATTACTAGCTAAATGTATAGTCTAATTATACTAGTTTTATTATAATTATTATGAATAAGCTTTTACTTAGATATGATAAAAGGATTTAATAATTAAGAGTTATAATGAAAGAATATAAGAGTAAAGAAAGTTACCTAAGATGTCTATAGAGATAATGATAGATACTTAATAAAGAGTTTAATTATTTAATAAAAGGTAGAAATGAAGTAGCTATTAGAAAATAAAGTATAGAGTAAGATAATTTATTTAAAAGCTCTAAAGTAAATTACTAAATATTAGACTAATATACAAATTAAAAAGTTTATTAGAGGATTAAACAGAAAATAATAACTAAATTATCAAAGAATCTTTATCATTACGATGTTACGACTAACTTATAAACAAATTAGAATTGCCTTTAATTATATAAACATTTAGATATAATTATAGAATAACTACGTATCATAAATAATATGAGACAAGAATGAGAGTTATAAATGATAGCAGTTACTATAACTAAAAGAAATGTATTTATTACATTAATTAGCAGAGACATAAATAGAAAGAATGCTAGTTGCTTTTATACAAATAAAGGAAATAGTATGATGATAATTGAAAACTCCAAAGTATTAATAAATTAATTTAGAAACGTAAATATTATATAATGAAATAGTTAGAATTCCTTAAATGAAGAAAGTATTAATCAAAATAATTAGAACTCTTAAGGAGAAATCTACAAATTAAAATAACTTATTTAAGCTTTATACTAAGCTACTTATTAAAGGTGTATAAGTTTAGTTTAATACATTAAATTGTAATTAACTCTTAGCTCTCTAGAATGTTTATAATAAATAATTGGTTTAAACTTTAACTTTTTAGAAATTACAAAATGTTCTTAATATTAAATAACTCATCTATCAAAGCTGCATAGACTATAATGAGCCTTCAGTTATAGAGAATAATTATAAATATCTAAATTTGTAAGTTAACTTGCTGCTTATTATCTTTCAAATAATCTAAAGCTAGTTGATTAAATATCTATATTCTGTAATACCTTCCAAATAAATGGTTTATTAAATATACCTTAACTTTACTTGTATAAAAGAACTTAGATTAAGAAGTTGAAGTCTTTCTATTCTGTGCTACTTATTAATCTTTAAAAGTATATTTTGAAATAAATTTGATTGCTTATAAAATAGAACTTTACTAGCTAAAGAGAAAATATAACCAATATTAAAGTTTATAAATCATACTTTCTTCTAAACTTCCTAATATTTGTCTTTAGTCTCCTTTTTTATCTACTGCATTCCTAAACTAATTTCCAAGTATTGCTTTATAAATTGGAAGTTCCTTTAAAGGATTAGTTTGCTTATATTAGCAATGTCTTGCTTTATCTTGCAGATTTAAAAATCGTTGTTGTCTAGAATGTTATCTAAGCGTAAGACGGAGTAAAATGAGTCAGATATTCCATCATAAAGATCCTGCATAAAGGCTTACATTATCTTTTACTCTGTAGTTTCCCTTGTAAAAGCTTTTTTATACCTTTTAGAAATCAGTATACTTTACTTCTTTCAGTAAGTAAATTTAGAGCAATAATATTTATAAGACTGAGGCAAATATTTTTATGTTAGTGATCTAAATCTCCTTAAGACTAAGCTTTAAGTACTTCTATGGCTTTGCACATGTTTTTTTAACTAGTTAGGTGGAAAGGAAAAAGAAAGTAGTTAGCATTTATAAATTTTAACTGCATAAGAACTTACCTTTATTAAGATTGTACCTAGGCCACTCTTTACTTTTCAAAAGGGCTAATTAAAAGCGAGTAAACATCATAAAAATCGTTTTGAAATCCATAGGACACAAATTCAATGAC